>CATKUY010000118.1:0-31413 GCA_949802685.1 Dicyrtomina minuta | reverse complement strand
CAACAGTTGTGATGTTGTTAGGTAGTAAGGTGAGGTGCCGCGTCTCTTTGACGTGTATATGGGAATTTGGTATACCTGTAACGTCATCAATGTTAACCACGAAAAATATGGTATGGGCATTTTGTCTTTAAAAACATAAGTCGTGGTCGTGGTTAAATTGTGGATTTAAAAAATTAAAACTATACTGCTAAAACAAAATCTATGCTATGCGATATTATATGTAAAGATCTTGGGTGAAAATTGTTGACTGAAACCCTCCCCCAGCAATATTTTGGTATGTACGCACAAGGAAAAGGATAGGGCAGCTTGGCTCCTACCCCACCCCAAAATGTATAACGTTATTGTTGCAAGCTTGCATTGCTAGCTAACTGAACTATTAATAGAAACTATTAATTTTATTATTTCCAGACTTTATAATAAAGACGAGAAAAAGTATTTAAAAAATGAAAAGAAAGCTTGGTTTTTATTTAATTAGTGAAATATAATATAATATAATGCATAAAATCGAGCTTCGGCTTGAGTTTTCGAGTTTTCATAAAATCGAGCTTCGACTTGAGTTTTCATAAAATCAAGCTTCGAGTCAAGTTTTTGAGTTTTCATAAAATCAAGCTTCAAGTCAAGTTTTCGAGCTTTCTTCATAGCGAGCTTCGAGTCGAGTATCGAGCTTTCTTAAACTCGAGCTTCGAGTCGAGTATCGAGCTTTCATAAACTCGAGCTTCGAGTCGAGTATCGAGCTTTTAAAGACTTGAGTTTAAACTTGAATACTCGCTCGAACGAAAAACTCGTTTACAATCAATCCGCCGAACACTATCTGCAACGCTTTGGCTCCAAACGATGCACATCGACGGCAGACGAAGCGACAGTTCCTCACATCGGTGGTTTCAAAATTGTAGAATATTTTTTTAACGATCTAAAACAGTTAGACATTAAAAATTTATTTAAAATTGACGTTGGATACAAAAATGGCATACAGATAGTAGTACAAGGAAGAACAAACAACCGACAAAGTCAAAAGTATTATTGTACAGGTTCAGCATATAAATTATATTCTTGATATTTAGCTGATAGAACAAAAATAAAATGGAAATTACAAATACAGGTAGGTGACAGACTGAGGGGTAGAGAATGGAGGTAGTAGGTACTTGATAAATACTATCACTATTACCATGTCCGAACAATCAACTAATAATAACTTACTAACTACGCATTCAAAGGTATAACTTAAACATAATTCGCAATGCATGAGTATAGGTCAGTAAGTCAGTAGGTAGATGTATCTAGTTACAAAAAGTTCCAAGTTAGTACGTTGGTAAGTAGCTATTAACTGAAAAATGTTGAGTGTTGAATTTTTTTAAAAGACTTACACGTGATCCGCTGCCAGCGAAAAGTAGCAAGCTGCGCTATTTGTGTTCATTAGTATAAAGTTCTATAGCACTGACACAATTTCCAGTCAATACTGATTAAGCCACTAATGATTAACTTTGTTAATTTTGAAATATGTATTTAATATTATTTTATAATTTAAGTTTTTAAACTCCGCGGTTTCTTGCAGTATTTTGTATGTAATTTATGAAACGCTCTCTGAATGTTATAATCATGCGTAGTCCTATTTGGTCCTGTTTGGCAGCTGTGAACGTGTACATACGAAAGCTCGGTCCCATTTGAGGACTGGTATGTATACGCTAATAAATAAGCCTGGTTCCATCCGGTCCCATTTGTCTTTTAACATGACTTGTATGCATAATAAGACAAATGGGACTGAACTATGAAAATAAGCCTTTTTCGCATGTTTGGTCCCGTCCTATTTGGTCCCATTCGGTCCCATGTTTAGGTGGACCCGACAAAGTTGGTCAAAGTAGTTTCTCTAGCCCTTCCTAAGACCTGATATGAAGATCATTTGAGTGCCTTTTTTGTTTTCTTCCCAAAATTAAAGTAGTTTTGAAATTTTTGAAAACCACCGGATTTAAAAATTGAAAAATTTCTTATGGCATTTCCTATGTTAAGAAAAAGTGAACTAATTGTCCCCCCTATGGACTTTTCTTATTAAAAAAAAATCAAATTACCGTATTTTCTGTATTTAACCACGGGTCTTAAATTGTACACGGGCCTGCATTACTACACGGGTCTGGCAGGTCAGAGTTTGAAAAGTACACGGGTTTTTAATTGCACACGGGTCTGAAATTGTACACGGGTCTGTAATTGTATACAAATCTATGATTTTGCATGGTATCAGGCTTATCTATGGACTATTTACTTGTTTATATAGTTTTCCACTTTACATTATAATATATGAGCCACAAGTAACAAGTAATTAAATCTCTAATTTACAGTAATTTAAAAATCCTAATCGGGTAAATCGAGTTTGATTCAATATTTTGATTGAATTTTTATAAAGTTGATATTGACTAAGGCCATAACACAGCGAAGGTTATTTTCATTTTATTTTTTGAAAACGCTGTTGTATTACCTTCAATTAAATAAGTCCTGGGTAAAATATAAAGTTTAATTTTAATCAGTTTCAAATAGTAGGTACGTAGGTTTTATTGGATTCATTTAGCCAAAAATAATTGATTCTGTGTTACAATAAATTTTTATATCTGTAAAGTAGGTTCATATTGTTTTTGCATATGCACCAAATCACCTTGAATCCTTATTAACGTTAACTTTAAATTACATTTACTACACGGATCTGTAATAATACACGGGCCTATTTTAGTACACGGGTCTGGGAGGTGCGATTTTTAGTAGTAAATCCTCTGGTGTAAAACAGGTTATACGGTATGTATATCGTCGACGAAGAGGCAGATATGATCCTGTCCATTTCGGACTAAACGCATTTATGATCATCTCCATTCAGCACTAAAAGCAATATTAATCATCTCCTTTTTTCATAAAATACAACTAATCTGATATGGTAGTGATAAGTTAAGGGTTAAGTTTTTTGAAGTTTTAATAATGATTTATTGATAAATTAATTTAAATAAATTATTAAATTAGTGCATCATTCATGAAAGCCTGAAATAGTTTATCAATATATGATTATTGAAAGCTTAAAAAATTCAAGGGGTCACCCGAAAATTACGTCATTAGTTTAGCCAAGCAACCTTTTTGGATATTGATGGTGTTGCATGCTAAACATAACCATTTACGTAACGGGTAATTTGATGACAGGGGCACAGGGGGGTCATAGGGACGTAAAATGGGGATATTTTGATGACGTTATTTATAGGTGACTCCTAATTTACTTAGTTTTGAATTACTAAACCCTTAACTAATCATTACCATATCAGACTAGTTGTATTTTGTGAAAAAGGGAGATGATCATAATTGCTTTTAGTCCGAAATGGAGATGATCATATTTGCCTCTTCGTCGACGATATCTTGTTTGTAATAATTATAATAATGTAAATGCATACTTTTATTTTAAAATATCGTCTGTGAAGAACCAAACTAACCCATATCCATTTGCAGCTCAAAACAATATCAACTGTCTACAAAAATATTGACACAGGTCTTGAGAGCATTTATATAGAATATTTTGGCTTTTTCAAAAACATGTAAATACAACATTTTACACTTTTAAAAACATGGAATTAGAACATTTTAAAATTTTTTAAAACATGTAAATAGAATATTTTGTACCTACTTTGTCAAATTAGGTAATTCAAAAATTTTCCAATTTTCAAAAATACTTAAATTGAATATTTTACATTTTTTAAAAACAGGGAATTAGAACTATTGACAACTTTGAAAAACATGTAAATTGAATATTTTGTACTTTTTAAAATTAGGTAAATAGTAAAATTTTACAATTTTTTAAAACACTTAAATTGAATATTTAACACTTTTTAAAAACATGAAATACGAACATTTTACACCTTTGAAAAATATGTAAATAGAAAATTTTATACTTTTCAAAAAAATTCAAGCAACATTTTACGCATGATTTACATTTTTTACTCATGAGATGACATAGCACATTTTGATTCTAGTTTAAAATGGATATTAGTCATGTTGGTTTACAAACGACCTTGAATACTTTTATAATTAGTAATAAATAATGACTCTTTTTAAAAATAAAGCCGTGGGGTGAGCTGGTCGGTATGTATAGATAATTATAATTATACAACGTACCTAATCTCTACTCATAATTACAGTATACACGTAAGTTCAATATGGTATATAGTGATAATTATATAATTAATTTTAAGCTCAAAACAGCGCTTAAGGTTTGTCACTATTTTAAGAAGGACGTACCCAGCGAACTCGACTATCTTGACTATCACAGAGTACGCAGTACGCACAAAGGACAAAAGACACGAACCTGGAATAACAATTTACACAGCGGCGGATACAGAATTTTTGTCTAGGGGGGGCTAAGAATGTTAAGCCGCCATATTGGAAAATGGCCGCTCCTATCTCTACAATTTTAAAGAATTTCCTTCTAGGGGGGGGGGGGGCTAAAGCCCCCTAGCCCCCCCCCCCATTCTCTGGGTCCGCCACTGAATGTACACATTCTACTGTAGTTCTTATGGTTAGACACATTATTTTCAGTTAAACTGTGGAATTAGAAGGGGCAAGTCATTATGTGTAGAGCTTGTGCTTGTTTTTACAATTTTTCAATAGCTAATGTAATCAGGGGCAAATCATTGTGTTAGTTTAAATTGGATCACTGTCAAATTAGGATTTTCATGTAATTATTGACTGCGCACATTGTAGGTGAAACGCTTGAGAGGTTTTGTGTGGTGTGGACCAGCCAAAGCCCACTTCAGCCGCAGCCCACTTTAGCTATGGTCCACTTTACCCAAATCCCATCTTGCTTGAAGCCAAATCCCACTGCATCCAAAGCCCACTCCAGCCGTTCGTCGACTATGCCACAAGACCACTCAGGCGTTTCGCTCACTGTGTGCGCAGTCAGCGTTACATGAAAATCTTAATTTGACAGTGATCCAATTCAAACCAAAATAATGATTTGCCCCTGATCTGATTACATTATTTATTAGCACTTTATCAGCATTTGGGACGGAAACGGTTTAGTATTTACAAGATATTTAAATATAAATTCGAATTTTCTACAATAACTTACACTGTCAGCACAGTAAAGTGGGTAAATTAATTAAATATATCATTTCTACAACGAAGACTAGTATGGTGTTTAATTAGGCCTGACTGACAAGAAAGCCAATTCGTATGTTTCTTTTGAATTTGGGTCAAGACAAAGTTTATCGAATTATGTTCCCTAGTCTTTGTCAAGTACTACTAATGAAGGTCATTCGAGCGCATTTTTGGTTTAATTCCCAGAATA
Source organism: Dicyrtomina minuta (assembly GCA_949802685.1). Classification (NCBI taxonomy): domain Eukaryota; kingdom Metazoa; phylum Arthropoda; class Collembola; order Symphypleona; family Dicyrtomidae; genus Dicyrtomina; species Dicyrtomina minuta. The sequence continues at coordinate 26,108 of CATKUY010000118.1, read as the reverse complement.
CAGTTTTGAAATTCTTGAAAATCGACCGAATTAAAAAATTTTAAAAATCCTTATAGGATTTTCCATGCTAAAAAAAAGTGAACCCTATGAGCTATTTCTATTTTTCAGAAAAATCTTGAAATAACAAAAGCCTTCAAAATTTATTTTCAAACAGCTTAACGTAGAATTTGTGATAATAAATTAAATTAATACCCATTTTAATTTGATTCTACAGTGAAGTTGGATTTTTCAATTTTTATTTTCATTCAATCTTCACTTATAGTCGCAAAGCCAAACATTTTTAATTAGTTGTATACTTCCGTGTCAAAGATTTTTCCTACAATGGCCAAATAATAAGACAATCGATTTATGAAACTGTACGATACTAATACTAATTAAAGTTTTATTTGGCACGGAGCGGAACAGAAATTTAAAATTCTAGAATGGAATGCCAAATATTTCGTTTAGTTTGAGAAATATAATAATATATAGTATGAATTCAAATATAAATAATCGCACATAAAGTAAAACTTGGCAGCCGTCAAAAGAAAGAAGTCAAAAATAAATTTATTGTTTTTTATGTCATAGAACATCTCTATTAAAAGTACTTTTTTTTTTAATTTTCTCTCCAAACCTTACAGTTTAAATTTCGACCGCTTATTAAATAGGTGTAAAAAAAGCAATACACTATTTTAATAAATGACTAGTTGAATTTAATAACCTTGTAAATACAACGCCAATCGTGACTAGTTGTAACATGAAATTTAATATTTAAATATTTATTGTTAAAAATTTAATACCTCTTTTTACAAATGATACATCATACCTGTATTCCTAATACTTAATAGTAATTAAAAATGTTTGTCTTTGTAAATATAAATGAAAAACAAATAAAAATAAAAATTAGAAAATGCAACTTTACTGTAGAATCAAATCAAGTGCGTTTAAATTTAATTTATTCTCAAAATAGTTTAAATAATCTGTTTTTGGATAGTTTTGAAAGACTTCTGTGTCTGTCTGTTATTTCAAGATTTTTTTGAAAAATGGAAAAAGTCAATAGGGAATTTTTCAGTTTTTGAAGACGACAAAATTTTAAGAATTTCAAAAATATATTCTGGGAAGTAAACCTAAATTTCATTCGAATGACCATCATAACATTGCTTAACAAAGGCTAGGGAAACTTTTTGCATCAAATTTTTCCAAATCCCGAGAAAACATACTAACATGGGGAATTTCCCAACTGTAAAATCCGAAATGCAGAAAACGCTATTAGAACGTGGACTACGTGGTTTGAGTCATTACAACGTATATAATCATATCGGTGAAAAATTGCGTTCTGGCGCCAAAACCAAATTTTCAAAATTGGTCAAAATAAAAAACTTGAAAAATCATATGCGAAATTCAATAAGAACCTACCCCTCCTTTTTCACTTTTCTGAATTTTTTTGGAAACTATAAGTTTTACTGTGTCCTGTAATTATATCTGTCTAATTTGTGTACATATTTTTGGACATTATTTTGGCATCCTTAATATACTGCTCACTCAATTAATAATTTGTCATAGGAAAGGGGTTCAATGCTATTTTTGAAACTGACCGACCGACCAAAACCCAGTGAAAAACAACGCTTAAGGCTGGTTACTATTTTTAGATGCTTCGTACCCAGTGAACTCTGCGGTGACAGGGTACGTACGAATGAAGCACTAATCGTAAGAACAACAAGTTGTAATAATAACTTACAAATTCTATTGTAATTTCTGGACACAGGATTTGTAATCAGTTCAACCGTGAGATCAACAGCGGCAAGTCATCATTACTTGCAAGTGGAACACGAACTTGTAATTATTTTAGTTGACAGTTATTTGTCAGCTGTTTGAACACCAACAGTCACCAACTGCTCACTAAATATTTACATTTGAAGAAAAATTGTCCTATAAATTTGACTGTATGCTTACAGCACAGTATAGTACAGTAGGTAAGTAAATTAAATACATTATTTCTACATATATTTATATAATTCAATTGACTTTTTTTTCAAAATAATTCATTCTGAGATTCCTAAGAAATAAAAAATCTAATTTGGTAAAATCTAGTTACAAATTATTTTATACGATTTTACTGTTTAAAATTTGAATTACTTTTAAATTCGGAATTTTTAATTGAACCTTTTGAGACTTAAGTTTCAATTTTTTAATTTAAACTTCTACTTATTGTTGTAGTGATTTTGATGTAATAATTACTTGCTTTAAGTTAACAAAATTTAGTATTGGTCGACATTTCTGACAATAATTTTTATAGTCGGCGCTTAGTTCAAATTTTTGTAAATTTCACAATACTTCAACCTATCTAGGCACAGAATGTACGTCGATATTGCATTTCCAAACGGATTTTGACATTAAATATTTATTTTTAAAGTTTTAAGAAATAAAGAATACAAGTATAATTAAGTGAGAAAGTTATTTTATTTTATTAAATATTATTGTTTAATTAGAATTACCTTTTGAATTTAAAATTTTAAATCGAACTTTTTGATATTTTGCAGTTAAACAATTGAATCCGTTTGACTCTTTACTGAAATTTAATCTGCTTTCTTTCCTTTTTCCATAAAATGAAATCCGTGTCCTTTCATTTTTTATTTACTTTTGATTTATGACCATTTTAGCTGACCAATTCATAATACCATGGCTATGTTTAGTCCAAATTGTTCTTACTATATGATTTTGAAAAGTGCAAATTGTTCTTACTGCTTGATTTAAAAAATGTAAAATGTACTATTCACGTGCTTTTAATTATTGTGTATAGTTAGATCTCCTTGCTGTTATAATATGTTGTATTTGAAACATTTTGCACTTTTTATTAACTTTGCAGCTAGAACATTTTAAAATTTTTAAAACAATTTAGGACTAAATTTATAAATTAAATGTATTTAGTTTTTAAAAAATTATTAGTCAAAATTTTAAAATAAAATATTTCATTCTAAAAATGTCATGAAAAATAAATATAATAATTTATCAAAATTTAAAAATTATTTTATGTTATATTTTTAATAGGTTGCTCTACGGGTCTACGGCAGAGAAAGTGAATGACCCTCAAGAATTGAGTCGCTCTGAGAGTAACAAAGACTTAGCTGTCTAAACGGGAGGATTGAAATAATTTAATTCTGACTTTGATCTTTGACTTCGGCAGCCACGTGGTTTAATATCGTAAACCTTGGATTGTCCCGATTGGTAAAAATTATAAAGTTTAATTTAGCACTTAATACATGTATAATTAAAACTATGCAATGAAATAAAAATATTTTAAATTGCCAAAAGGAGCTAACAATGTCCTCGTTTTATGTTGTAAAAGTAAAGCATACAATTTTTTTACTTTCGATTCATTTATAATAGTTGATTTTTACCAACTACCTGTACGATAGGAATTGCTGACAACATGGAGGATTTGTGCTTAAAAATGAAAAACTGGGGATCATCACGAAAAGCATTTGGCATTCCTTGTGTAAGTAAAAGTGGAACTTTTTAAACTACATAACATTAAAAATTAAATAATTATGTTGTAAAGGCATATGCTGGTGCGGATCTATTTGGTAAAAATGAACAAGGGAAGCCCCTTGGAGAACCTAGGAAGATACAATGTTAGGGCCGGTAGGTCAAGTCGGGTATTAAAGGCTTGCTATGTATAGGTTCGCAGTTTACACAATGCTAAAGTGATAGGTGGGTGAATAAATAATACTTAAATTTTTGTGTGACATCATTTATGGACCATATGCAATACAGACTGATAATTATAGTTGCTCTGCCGGATCATTAGTATCTTTAACAGGTTTTGCCGTAAATGTGTTAGCTACTGGGAATGAGGCAGAATATTTATTATTTTAAGCTGCTACTCTATGTTCCAAAATTTTAAAATTAACAGACACATCGGTTGCAGTTAATACAAAATACAGTTGCCATAAGTTTACTGGAGCTTTATTGAGGTATTTTTAAAGCGTGGTATTCTGCTATTCAAAGTATCGTTTAATAAAAATTTATAACAAATTAGGCTAATTTTAACATTCAAAGTGACACAAATAAACAGTAGATAGCACTGTTTGCATTTACAGTAAGATCAAGTAATTATATTTAAGCATGTAGGATATGAAAGCGTATATCAAAAACGTAATCCTTTTTTTTTGAGAAACATTTTAAAAATTTTACACCCATCACCCGTGGTTTAAAAAAATTGCCATGTTAAATGCCGTAAGAAAAATTCGTTTTTTAATTTTGACCAATTTTAAATTTTAATTTATTTTTTTTAAGTAAACGAAAGCACGCATGTGCAGCATGTTGCTAAGCCATTTTTAGTTTAAGGTGATGCCCTTTACAGAAAAAAATGTTTGGTGGAAAAAGCAAAGCGCTGTTCACGTTAGAAAGTATTTCTCGTAAGTTTTACGTCAGCAATTAAAAAATTGAATATTTGCTCGTTTCCATGGTTATCGGTGGTTAAGCTGTTCTCTATGCAAGTTGCAATAGAAATAGAATATATACGTGCACAGTAGTAGTATCATTTAGTAAAACATAATACGACAACAGCTAACAATATTATGTTGTCCGTAGGGGTCGTCTTTTAATGGCATTTAGGAAAGACCCAAATTTTTAAGCCAACCCTCTCCTTCTTTAGCATTTCCACAGTGTGGTGTCATACAAAGTTTATAATTATTAGTCGTTTTCTATCCCTTTCCTCTTGTATCCATACGTCATTGACGGACAGCTCCTAAGCTGTTAGTAGAAGAAACGTCAGCGTGTTAGTGTTAGTACGTGAGCTGCTGCTGCAGCATGACTTCACCGTCGATCAGCACAGAAACGAAACAACGAAGGAAGAAAGGAAGGAAACGATCGCGGATTTAATAGTCAGAAACAAGCATCTTTTCAATAGGGGGTTGCAAACTTCAACATTATTTCTTTTACATAGTCTAGCATACGAACATTCTAACTAATCATTGGACGACAGGATTTATCTGCTGAAATTGTAATAAAACGTATTGTTAGTTTATTAGGCATCATTGGTATAGTCTTCCATGACCTCAACTTAATAGCCTCACCGCACAGCAGACCTACGTAGGTTACCTCCGCAAAAAGCCTAGCTAGGTGCTGTGCGGAGAGCCGTGCCTAAGCCTAAGTGGGCGTCATTTTCTCTAACTCCTTACCTACGTAAAATGCGTTAGGCAAGACCTAAATACCTACCTACGTAGGCAAGACGTGCTGTGCGGGTCTTACCTATCTTAAGGTCCTGCTTTTAACACACTTTATTTTTCCCTCCCCCAACCAAGGATATCTTTGACACTCTCGTTCATTGGCTCTAAGCAAACATGAACCCGCGAGTTGAATTACCCAATCACGTTCGCTCTTCTTAATTTAAGTAAGGCTGTGCGGGGTATCTCTTCGTGGAGGTTACCTACAAGAGGTGACTGTGCGGAGAGCTTGACCTAACTATGCTACCTCCGTAGTTTACCTAAATAAATTGCTGTGCGGTGAGGCTATAATCCGCATATCGTCGATGTAGCATGAAGTTTGATCATCTCCTTTTGGGGCTAAAATGAATTTGACCCATGACGTCATTTATGGGCAACCTCTTAATTTTTTAAACTTTCAATACCGATTTATTGATGAAATAATTTAATCAAATTAATAAATTAGTACACCATTCATGAGATCAGGGATTATTTCACGAATAAATCATTATTGAAAAATCAAGAAAATTAAGGGGTCGCTCATAAATGACGTCATGGGTATGGCCAAGTAGCCTACTTTGATATTCATGGTATCGCATGCTAAAGATAGCCATTCACCCAACGGGTACTCTGATGACAGGAGGGTCATATGGACTTAAAATGGGGATATTTTGATGACGTCATTTATATGGGTGACCCTTAATGTACTTAGTTTTAAATTACTAAACCATTATCTAATCATTAACATATCTCATTTGGCGTATTTCATGAAAAATGGAGATGATCAAAACCAATTTGTAATCAGAATGGGGATGATTATAATTCATTTTAGCTCCAAAGAGAGATGATCAAACTTCATTCTTCATCGACGATATCGTCTGTGAAGAATCAAAGTGACCCACATCTAAGTAAAGCCAGAATCAAATTAAGGTGTGTGTCAAATAACAAAATTAAAAACATGCGTAACATGAGCTTCTAAAAAGTGTGAAATGTTCTATTTACATATTTTTTAAAAGTGTAAAATATTCTATTTTCACAGTGTACAGTGTTTCATTTACATATTTTTTCAAAGTAAAAATGTTCTATTCACATATTTTCTGAAAAGTAAAATGTTCTTTTTAAATATTTTTGAAAATTGTAAAATGTTCTTTTTACATATTTTTGAAAACTGTAAAATGTTACATTTACATATTTTTGAAAACTGTAAAATGTTGCATTTATATATTTTTGAAAACTGTAAAATGTTACATTTACATATTTTTGAAAAGTGTGAAATGTTACATTTACATATTTTTGAAAACTGTAAAATGTTTGATTTAAATATTTAAAAAAAATGTAAAATGTTCTATTTCCATATTTTATGAAAAGTGTAAAATGTTCTATTAATATAGTTTGGAAAAGTGCAAAATTTATATGTACATTTTTACAAAAGTGGAAAATGTTCTACTTAGATGCTTCCATAGACATATTGGAATATGCTGTAGATACTGGGTATTGTATTTACCTAAAAATGGATATAGGTCATTTTGGTTTTTTACAGACGATATTGACGTTTATTGTTTAAAAGTGTATGTAAAACAAAACTTTAAATAGCTACAAAGTTTGTTCGTTTTACCTAACAATTATAAAAATTGTTTTTGAAACACTATTTTGTAAGATAAAGAGGTAGGCGTAATTAATTTTGATATTAGTATTAATGCAAACAGTAATATCTTTAGTAATTTGCATTAATTTTAATATTTAAGTTAACAAAGGTTGTTTGAATTGTTTGGTGAATATTTTTTCAAACAAGAAGTCTGCACCCCTTAACAAAATCTTGGCAACATTTCAATACATTTATGGTAACTGTATTTGCCATCATTTTTTAGCAACTGGTTTTTCTGGTATTTTCAAATATTTACAGCCACGCTCCAACAATTTGAAGTTAACAAACAAATTAGTTACAGTTAGTAGTAAATAGAATAGCTTAGAATTTTATTGAGATTTTGGTAATAAAGCGTGTCAACTTTTTGGTTAAAATGTTATTATTTGACAAGTCAAAACAATTAGAATAATTAGCTAAAAAAAATATGCTAAAGTGTGTATAGATATGAAATACATGTTATTACAAAAACAGTGTTTTTAATTTTAGGAAAGAAAAACTAACGTGTTTTAAGCTTCTTCATATTATGCTTTTTTATTTTTTACTTGCAACATGTATTAAATTAAACTGTTCTGTTTTTACAGATTACTGAATTATTATTTGCCTCCATGGATCAAAACACGCTCTTTTCTGTTCGCTCTGTATCCCACAAATGGTGTTTATCCGCATCGAAAGAACTTCAGAAAACCACTAAAATTGTTTTAAAACTACCAGATCCTGAAAAAAGGTATACAATAATACCTCGTCACACTTATCATTTATACCGATGGCCAGAAATAGTTGTATCTCGTTCAATATGGGAACTAACGGCACTCTTGAGTCATTCATCTCGAATCATTGAATTTCCTTGTACAACATTTGTATTTCATGATGCCCATGAAATTTATCTCCACGCTGCCAAATTCCTGTACAAAGTGGGACCTTTCATGAAGAAACTTGTCCTTATTTCGGATCAAACTCATCCAAAAAATGTCATTTATTTCTTAGACCTAAAAAGAATTCTTGTTTTTATAGCACCAAATTTAGAGCACCTTGTTCTGAAAAATGACGTTAAATTTGGTTTCCCCCGCTGGACTAGAGACTTTAATAATGTATGTACAATATACGGACTTTCTTACAGTCTGACTAGTTAAAATTTTATCACATTAGGTTTTAATTTGAAATTTCTGAAAATAAAAGGTAAAATTCCGCCAAATATTTTGTTAGAAATTTTAAAATTTTCTCCAAAATTAACTGAGGTAGATATTAGGAATAGTGCATATTTGCAATTAGTTATACAGCCAGATAATTGGCTTTATCTTTTAAAACGGTTAAACATAAATTTAAGTAGTGATACATTAGACTCACTAGAAATCCTTGGCAATCAACATAATGGACAACTGACCCCTGTTACTTTGTCTTTTGTTAATGTTCTACCCACCCTCGAGAAGCCAAATGAGGCAATAAGGGCTTTTGCAATTGTGAAAAAAATTATAGATGGGGTGACCCCTTCATTAGAAACGCTTCTTTGGGCTCAAGTTAAATGTCTTCAATATTTTAGATTTCAAACAATCATGGAAAAAGTTCACACAGTGCAATTTTGTTGGAATCTTGATATATGGTATCGTTCCATTGAAATTTTACCTGCAGGTGTGCATCTTGGAAAAACTTTTCCTAATTTAAAAACCCTACAGGTCATAAATAGTATCTATATCCCTTTTCCTAGCATTTGTTTCGCATCACAGTTTTTTGCTGATGTTAAACCAGTGTTGAGTGTAACCAAACTGGATTTAGGTGGATTGGTTTATCATGACAGCTTTCGGGCAATGTTTCCGAATGCGGAATTTGTCTATGGAAAGGTTGACGATCAAGATTCTGCCGTAAGGGAAGAAAGGTTTTAAAAGGTATGAAAAACATTGGTTGAATTAGCACATGCTAAAACTCGTAAACTAAAACTAAAAGCCTTTCTATTCAACCAAACTATTCAGCCTTATTAAAAATAAAACGTGACAGTGTGTAATTTTGTAGGTTGAATTCAAACATAACTGTAAAAAACAAAACATTCAGAATTTGTAAGCTAAATTTTTATCGATTTTGATTACAATTTTTCTAGAAACTTTAAATGTCCTTACCTTAAACCTTTCAACCCTGCAGTAATTTTTTAATCGAGTTTGTATATGCTAGGAAACAACATTAAGAGAATGTTCACATTAGTCACAGCAACTGTAAAATAATTATGCAAATAAACACGCATATCGTCTGTGAAAAACCAAAATAAACCATATCTAATTGAAGCTAAAATCAAAATGAGCTATTTTATAAAAGCAAAATGAAAAACATGCGTAAAATGATGAAAAGAAGGTTTTTAAAGGCGTAAATTATTTGATTTTCGTGTTTTTTAACAATTTAAAATGTCCTATCTACATGATAGCGAAAATGTGCAACACTTTCTAATTCTATGTGTTTAAAAAGTAAAAATTGTTGTATTTACATATTTTTAGAATAGGAAATTTTTCTGTTTTGGAAAAGATGCCAAATGTTATGATTCTACGTTTTTGAAAAGGTGCGAAATGTTCTAATTCTATGATTTTTAAAACGTTGGAATTGTTTTATTTACGTTTTTCAAAAATAATTTTTCATCGATTTATATATTTTGGCAAAGTAAAAAATGTTTTAACTAAACGGTGTCGAGACATGTAGAAATGTTTTTGTAGATAGTTGATATTTTTTTAGCTAAAACTGGATATGGGTCCTCTTGGTTCTTAAAAGACGATATTTTTTAACACAACGAATTTTAGTTCCGTAAGACATCTTGCAAAGTGTTGGAGCGGATGAAATTAATTTTAGAAATATTGTTTTTTGCTATAATTATGTATTTACGACCTCAAATGTTAAAACGTTATTGAAATGATGTAAAAAACATAGTACGGCGCAGAAGTAATTATTGTTACAAATATGTTGCTAAAATAAAGGTATGTAAAATAAAGTAGGTAGGTACTTAGGATAATAAACACATGCTCCGTAAGTTTTAACATAATTATTTTGAAGTATTAAAAATCCATTTCTTGTTTTAATTTCAGGTATTCGTTGTAAAAAAGTCGCAATATGTATGTTTAAGAAAACAAAAAAAAATTTAAATAATATTTAACAAATTCACACATCAAATCATGTTTTTTCTGTAAAGGGTGAAGGACAAAAATGACCCATATCAATTTTTAGGTGAAACCAACATCCAATATCTTTAAGAATAATTATTGAAAATTATTTTAGAAGATTGCATAAAGAACATTTTGAACCTTTTAAAACTATACAAATCGAACTTTTTACACTTTCAAAAAATATGCAAATCGAACATTTTAAACATTTTAAAAACATGCAAATCGAACATTTTAAACATGTTAAAAACATGCAAATCGAACATTTTAAACATTTTAAAAACATGCAAATGTAACATTTTACAATTTAAAAAAACGTGTAAGTAGAAAATTTTACACTATTAAAACACGTAAATATAATAAATATTTTGTACGTTTCAAAAACATGTAAATAGAACATTGTACACTTTTTAAATCTCCAAATTAGAATATATTACGCATGTTTTACACTTTAGTTCGATGATATAGCTCATTTTGATTGTGATCTAAATTGCATATGGGTCGATTTGGTTCTTCACACTACTTCACAGACAGTAAATTCAATAACTAGTAATTATCTGATTTAAATTGTTCTATTATTGATATTTTAAGGTATACTTACAGGTAATACAAAACTGTACAAAGAAATATTGTAAATGATAACCACCTACCTACTGAAATTTATCATTTTAAATAAGTAGCTTAGCAAACTATTTGTACCATATTTAAGTAATAAAGTAATTATAATAATTACCTTTTTATGAAAAAAAAATGTAAAAAAATTCTTAAATCCTAATAAATGTACATTTTTGTTAGATATAAATTACAAATTTAAAGCATAGTGGTTTTCATATTAGTTGATGGGTAGCTACAAATTGGAATAATTTTCTTTTCATATGTTAACCGCTCCAGATATCAATAATATGCTCATTACAATAAGTTGCTATTCTGTGAGACATTTAAAATCATTGTCTTCAAAATATGTAATTATTGATATAGACATGATACCTTATAATATAATATCACTAATTATTGTATCATTATTGAAAGGTTTGTTTTCAATCTACTTGAGAAATTCAGCATCCATCGTACAACATGACAAGCTACAAGATTATTTATTACAAACTAATTACAAGTTGAATTGGAATCTTCGCTTGACTTTTGCTCTTTTCAATACGCAATACAATCTGAACGTCTAGTTGTTCTTACAAAACCGTATGTGGAAAGTAAAACTTTTATTTTCAAAAATTAGGCTCTAATTCATATAATTATCTTTACATGTAAAATTTCTTTTTTTTTCATTTACGTATATTTTTTAAGAGAATAAATTTAAAAGGCATAAAGGTAATGAGCAGTCCCAAAAAGGTTAACGGCAGCAACCCGGCATTTATTTATGCGTAAGCGTATTGGCAGTATAGTCGAATATTGTGAAAAAACTCACAAAATTACTCTTTATTTTGCGGTTATTGGCAGTATTGAAAATTCTCGTTCCTTGTCATACGTTTTCCATAACTAATGCATCACAACTAAACAAATGTGAATTTAAATGTGTTTACGTAATAGTTGTATTGCTTTTTAGTCAAGCTTTTTCTCAGTCCGTTTCTATATTCTGTCAGAACAACATGTCTTTACAGGCGTCGTCTAGGTTCAGGACAATTAATACTTGGAAGCTTGTAAAATCCTACGAATCATTAAATGAAGCTCAAAAAAGTATTGCAGATAAGTGGAAGAGGAGATATTCTAACACGTCGACTTTCAGAGATTTATCGGTGACCACTTTAGTTTACTATTGTTTTGTTCATGAAAAGAGTTGTCAGGCAAAAGTTCAGCTTGTGTATACCCAAGGAAACGGAAGCACATCTTCTTTTGAGCTAGAAGACATGAGTCATAGTAATTTACAACGAAGGAAAATAGTAAGACCTACAAATGCGAGTCGCCAACCACCTATTAGACAATAGTATTTTTTATTTTGAATCATCTTGCTTCATTACGTTTCTTTATCGATTTTTTTGTATTAAATCATTACTTTTTATTTAATATGACACCTAAGTATTACTAAAATATTTAGTCAAAATAAAAGTTCAATTTCAAAATTCATACTGCCTATTGTGTACATTTATTTTCCACTGCCCATTGCCGCAAACACTGTACTGCTGATAAGATACGCGTTAATTCACTGCCCATTCGCCCCTCTTCCCCCTACTGCCGATTACCATGCAGCCAATTTAAAATAATCACTTTAATTTTTCATAAAACTCTCCTAATACAATTCTTGTCAGTTAAAATGACCAAGTTTTGGTTCGTAGCATCTGTATTCTTGCTAGTTGCGTTGTCGTTTACGGGAATATTAATAATTTATTTATTGAGTCGATTTGGCCGCAGCACATGCAACATTGGTAGTTTGCATTTGGTTTTTCAAGGATATTGGTCCTTGGTTAAATAATATATAATTATGTATAAGATATAGAGTATGTCTGTGTAAATGTGTTGTGGTCGTTTCTTGGATTTTGTTTTTCACCTGTAAGAAAAGCATGGTATTGGTATAGATTAACCTTAAATGGGTCATAGTAAACACATTACAATTATTTATTCTTAGTATTAATCACATAAGTCACAAATGCATTTAGGGTAGTGATGCAATATAATGTTTACGGGAATAAGTGTAGATGCGTGTGGTGATCAATCGGTAACATTTTAAATTTTTGAAGCAATTGGTTGGTATAAATACTTCCCGACGTATTAATAATTATTACTATGGTGTACCAAGTTATTTTGTAATCCTAATGTTATAATTACTATACACTCCTATATTTTCATCGTTTTTAGTTTGCATGCCCAAACTCGACAAGATGCTTAAATGCGATACAGGTAAAATTTTATATTTGTATTCATATAATAATTACATAATCTCAAATTATTGAATTACACTTATGATAAACGTCTCTTGGCGGAGGCAGACTAATAGTATCTTATGCACAAAATTGAAAATACATACTTATTTCAAGCTGAATTAAAAATGAGATCCGCTCAAAAAAAACTAAGAAAAAATATTAATTCAGATGTGAAGCCCAATGTTCCTAATTTTTTCATTCATTAACATGCTTTTTAAAAGTGCAAAAAAAATTATATAATTAAGTACATGCTGTTATAACGCCACACGACGTTTTAGAAATAAACTTGCTTGCGTAGAAGTCTATTTAGTAGCGGCCAAATAGACAATATTTAATGAGAAGGCGATTTTTTGCTGAGCAACAATAATTACATGGGGACTAGAATACCCATATGTATAAAATTTAATAAAATTAGTAAATATTTATTGGTATTAAATTTAAAACTGTAAAGCAAGGAATAAAGCATTATTGTAGTAAGCAAACGCAAGCAATTTTATTTTCCTGTTTTAGTCTTGTATTATTAAAATAAATCGATATTAATAGTTGACGCATAGAAAACACTACCAAAATTTTAACTATACCAAATTAACACAAACACAGCTAACTTTAAACGTAATGCAAACAATTTAACTGTAGCTTCATAATAATTTAATGACTAAAAATAAACGTAATTCTCATCAGTAAAAACAAAATTTGTTTTTATTACATATGTGCATGCACAGGTGCAAATATTTTAATTGCAATAATATTAATGGCACTAGTTGGACATATACGCGCTAATTTGCGAAAACTGCCAAGTTTAATAAGAGCCACTAACAATTAACAACGTTAACCTTCAGGAAACACATTTATTCGCAAATAACAATGAATCATAATTAATATCTTTGTTCGACCATCTTTACAAAACGTGCTCACTTAATTTTCAATAAGTCGAGTTTTCCTAACCAGTGAACAGGCTTGCTTGTGTTGAATCGTCAAAATTAAGTACAATTAAATGCTATTTTGTTAAATAATTACAGTTTTGATCCACTAACCGATAAATTCCATAACTTGTGAAATTTGTGCAACTTGTATAACTTGTTTAGGTTTTCTACCTTGTAATACTATTTGTTATTAAAAGGACGACTCTGGGAATTTTAATGAATGCATTACCTGGCCTAATTGAACGGTTGCTAAAATAATTGAACTAATTATTATCCTATAGATGTTAGTTCAATTAAAAACTAATTTTAGTTTTCTAATTGCAAGTAATTAAAGCACAATATTTCATCCACAAAAGAAAAACTACCGAAATACGTACTATTCATAGTGTTGCTCTAGTCCCGTCTGTGAATTTGTTGGCTTCAAAATTCAATCGACATTTGAACCTCGCAAAAATATAACGGTTTAATAGTAAACTAAATGTACAACATTTGGTCTTTGCACTCAAAATATAGCAAACCAAATATTTTAAAATGTTGTCTAAAGAAGAATTTAGGGCGACATTTAAATTGTTCTACTACTTGTCAAAACTGAATATTTATTGTATTAGCGTAGATTTAAGTACTGGAAAAATAGAGCGGCAAACTTCAGTCTTGAGAAAGTTTATATGGCGCTTGTACTTTAGTTTTACTCTTTCCGTGTTTATTTATCAAAACGGAAGACTTTGCCAATCTCTTCTGTACCCTGAAAAACATTTTGTTCTGCTTCAGTTTCCTATCCAGACTATTCTCTGTCTAAGTTCTGTAACATACGCGTACTGTAATTACTCTGCGATGATTCGCTATCCTGGACTGACCGTTTACATTTTTAACCAAATATTTGAGGGTAAGGTTTATATTTTAAAAAATTCTAAATAAAACCGTCATTGCAGATTTTAAGTTTATTTTTTCAAGCCTTCTTTTGCGAAATCTTGAATGCCAATTTTTGCATGTGAATTAAGATACGAGAAATGAAGTCTCAAAGAAAAGACCACACTGGAAAATGGACAAGATGGAGCTCATGGCCATTTGCTTTCCACACCTCTGTGTCATGAATGTATTTTCCGTCCTAGCTGTCTACATTTATGACCCGACGTTTAGAATAATGCTCTACTCAGCCCTTCCAGAAACCACTCAAAGCATCTTTTCATTTTTTTCCCTGCTTTTTGTAGAATTTTTGGTTTTATTTTTTTGGGTCTCCAACGCTGTGTTCACTCCCGTCATGCAAATTCTCTTTTTCATGAAAATTGATACTCAACTTAATTCAGCGATTTCCAAGATTGAATTTGAGTCGCAACAGTGCCCCTCGGTAGTGTCTGAAGGTACAAGAACTGGTAAAGGTAGGGCAAGACACAGGCAATCTTTTTTCGCAGCTTTTAAAGAATGGCGAAAAATACAAATCTCTATCATATACTTCAACCAAAGCAATGCCTACGTTGTCTTCGCACTTAAAAATATGCTCATCGTTGTAGTAATACTCGGGGCTGTAGGTGCGATCAAGTACACTACGGTGGATTTGATAGTTGGCTTTTTTGGAATCGCGGCATTGCTCACGGGAGTAATTGTGTATGTGTCCCTTTTTGACAACGCTTTCAAGATCCCAGAAAATATGAAGCGGCTAAGAAAGCAGATGTCCTTGTTCTGCTCAATACGTGGGCTAAGTGGAGACGACAAACGTTATATGCAGGGACTGATTAGGTCAGTTAGGGATGTTGGGATCATGCAAGGGCATTTTCGAACATTGGAGCGGGAGTCTACGCCAATGTTTTTTGATTTTGTAACTAGAAATATTATTTCTATTTTGATCATGTTTTAAACTGTATGTCATTTATTGTTGTGTACTTTTATATTTAAAACCAGGTTGAGTTTATCCTGTGGATAAATTAGAGAATAGATTAATAGCCCACATATAATTTATCGATATTACAATTATTAATAGGTGCGTCAACATACCATTATTTGTTACTGTATTTTGAAACGACTAATTAAATGCTTACTGAGAGAGAGTGCACTTAAAAGATTGTGAAAATTGTTGTATATTTGTAAGCTCTACTTGTACCCCATATTCTACGTTCTCACGGCTTCAAACGTAATTATAACTACTACTGCCAATAGTCGGGAAAAAAACAGTAACTTTATAAAGTTTAATACAATATTTGTCTCTTCTGTCAATACGTAATTTCATAATTAACTGGCTTACTGCTTATTGTCTTATTTGGACTGCCCATTGCCTTTATGCCTGTAAAATGTACCCTTTGTGTTCGTACCCTTGCCACAGTCAAACCTTCACATTTTATACCCTAATGAAAATAATTACACGTTCATTAACATTCTTAAATTCGTGAGGAATCCATGGGCTACACACAGCAGTCACAATAATTTTATTCATCAAGTCTACGGAAATTGATTTTTTATCCATTCTAAACCACCATCAACCTTACTTCCATCTATCAATTAAAAAGTTTTTGTGGGTACCAATTGGTCGAGTACGAATGTGGCCAGGGTACAAATATATATGGTACGTCCGCTAGGGTACGATCAAAGAGGGTACGAGATCTGATCTGAGACGACGACTGCAAACCGAACCAAATCAATTGTGATACCTCTTTCCAAGCCATGTGAATAAAGCACTTAGCACCTTTCAAAACAAGTAATGAGAACATTTTGCACATTTTTAAAGCATGCAAAAATGCAAATACATTATTTCCCGTTTTTAATAATATTGTAATAACATAGCATGGCACTCAAAAATTGGAGTCACTATTACATATGTTACCATAGCTTATAGTGTAGCCTAAAAATATATATTAATTCGAGCTGAAAATGTATTTAAGCCACTTTGAATTCGCGCTGACTTACTGGAGATTTAATTTTAAGCTGAAAAAATTAAAAAAATTGAATAATATACGCCTATATAATTACATTACATATTACTTTATTTATGACTCATCAACCAACAGAATATCTCAATAATTACCAAGTAAGATGAAGCTAGAAACAATTATATGCTATGTCATAAAAAAATTAGAAACATTGTAAAATGTTCATTACGAGTTTTTAAGGAGCATTAAACGCTCTATTCTATTTTTTATATTTTGAAAAGTGTAAAATGCTATAATTATTTCAATGTTTTGATGAAAGAAAACAGTTTTATCTACAAGTTTTTTGAAAACGCAGAATGTTCTATGTAATTATAAGTTTTAAAAATCCGGCGCTTCGCGCCGGATTTGCCTACCGCGGGCCCGAAGTAGATGCTGAGCTTACAGCGAATATTGACTTTAGTCAATTGATGCATCTTCTCACATTATTTACATACAATACACTCTATACCCTCCAAAGTGCAATATTTTAGTGACGACATTGTTGGACGATCCCAATATGTACAATAATAATATTTCATGCTAAAAATACTATATTACATAATGTTTAAACTGATAACGGGTGTTTTTTTGAATGATGACATTTAGACGACTTTATTTATGGACAATTATTGTGTATACTAGTAAAAGTAGATTTTGAAGATATAAATCTACCAAATTTTGCATTCAGCACTAACAAGGATCCTTAAAATGGTGATTTTGTGATGAAGTCATTTATGAAGGATCCCTGTATGTATGCTAGAAAAAGACGGTGTTAGGGATATCCATTAATTTAATTTTTAAACTAAATACAGAAGAGATTCCTATAATTGAAATAATTAAATGACGTCATTTTTAGATGATCCTTGCATGGATCTTAACTTGTGTAACCCTCGAAGTTGAAATATAATTTATAAACAACTTATGTATAAGATTTACTGGACACTCAAAATTACGAACTGCGTGCCATTCGGTTGAACTATGTTCCTTAAAATTGAGAATTTGAATGACGCCATTATTGGTTGGTCATCAACTATCTATAAGCTTCGTTCGTTTGTTCACAGCATGAAGTAAAAATAGTTGGGGTGGGTTTTCTAAAATAGAAATTTCTAATGAAGTTATTTATGAACGGTCATTTCCCTTTTACGATCAACGTGCGTATGTTTACAGCATAAAGTTAAAAAGTCGTGAATTTCACCCGTTTTTCATTCCACGTTAAATATATTATGGTATATTGCAATTGGTTTTTGCCGACATTCCGTGCTCGATGCAGATAAGCATAGATTTTTCCGAGTGTAATTCAAATACAAGATAGCAAACCTCAAATATTAAGTTCGTATGCTTGACCAGCTTTGGGAACGGACACAAATGACGACACATAAATTTACCAAAATTATAAGCCTACCCAACTGCTTGTCACCTTTTTAAGCATTGCTTGAATGGATGCCCTTACGGTGGAATGTCAAGTGACCCACTCTTAAGGTAAGCAACGCCATTTGTGTCTGACCCCTACCAGCCTTAACGTCGTCAAAACAAAAAGCAGCCGGCTCTTTTGCAAGACACAAAACGTAGCAGGACTTTCTCTTGAAACGACAGGAAACAAAGCGAACTTGCTGACGGGACTCTATGTATCTTATGTGTTGCATATCTGACACGCTTACAGATTCGTATCAGAGATTTCTTAGCTCAGGCCATTACTGATTTATTGCTGTAGACGGGAATCTAGGTGTCGCGTGCTCCATTCCAACCTTAGGTTCGAGGCTTTAAATTTTTCGGACGTATTAATGATTGATCCTGAATCCCCCCCCCCTGCCCTTCTGAACCTGAAAAGGATGATTTGTTAAGTAGGGGAGCATAAGTTTGCGGTTGGTAAAGCATTAGGTATAAGAAATATTTATATTTTTAAGATTGTGACTTGTTTTAATTCTTAAACCCCCCTCCCCTTCCTCTAAGAGATAATTCGTGGGGTTGGGGATGCAAGTATTTACAGTTTTTTAATAGTTTTAGCAAAGAAATTAAGATTTCTGGGACGTCATTTGTGGGTGACCCAAAGTACACCCCTCCTTCTTAAGGGGATACTTAGTGGGTCAGGGGTGCAAGTATTTAAAGTTTTTTATTAGTTTTAGCAAAAACAGTTGAGATTTTTTGAGACGTCATTTGTGGGTAACCCCAAGTACACCCCCCTTTCCTGAGGTGATACTACGTGGGTAGGGGGTGCAAGTATTTAAAGTTTTTTAATGGTTTTAGCAAGAAAATTAAGATTTTTGGGACGTCATTTGTAGGTGACCCCTAGTTACCCCCCCCCCGCCCTCTCCTAATGGAATACTTTGTGGGTGGGAGTGCAAGTATTTAAAGTTTTTTAATGGTTTTAGCAAGAAAATTAAGATTTTTGGGACGTCATTTGTGAGTAACCCCAAGTACACCTCTCCCCTGAGGGGGTACTAAGTGGGTAGATGGTGCAAGTATTTAAAGTTTTTTAATTGTTATACCAAGAAAATTAAGATTTTTTAGACGTCATTTGTGGGTGACCCCAAGTACAGCCCCTACCCTCAGGGGATACTTTGTGGGTAGAGGATGCAAGTATTTAAAGTTTTTTAATGGTTTTAGGAAGAAAATTAAGATTTTTGGGACGTCATTTGTGAGTGACCCCAAGTACACCCCCTCCCCATAGGGGATACTTTGAGGGTATAATATGCAAGTATTTGCAGTTTTTTGATGGTTTTAGCAAAAACAAATTAGATTTTAGGGACGTCATCTGCGGGTGACCCTAAGTACACCACCTCCACTTAGGGGATACTTTGTGGGTGGGAGGTGCAAGTATTTAAAGTTTTTTCATGGTTTAAGAAAAAAAAGTTGAGATTGTTGGGACGTCTTCTTGGGTGACCCCAAGTACACCTCCCCCGTTAGGGATACTTTGTGGGTGCAGGTAACTTCTGCGGGTAGCTTGTGCTGATGACTTGTGCATGTTTCTGGTGCATTGACTGGCGCCTGTAAGGAAACCATTTAGCTGGTGCATTTGGCTGATGCAAAGCGGCAAATCACCCGTTTTTCTCCAATGCTTTTAGATGGCTAAAAAAGTTGGTCCAGTCAACTGTTAATTGTGAAAAACTGGTTAGTTCGATCGCTCTCAAAAACAATAGGGCACTTCTCATTCGCATTTGTGGCCATTTAAAAAATATTTGACGAATATCGTTAAAAAACTGTTACCTGTAGCGCATAAAGAACAGACAGACAGACAGACAGACAGACAGACAGACGGACGGACATAGCCATTCCTATAGATGCTTAAGCTCAGCATCTAAAAATGGCTAAAATTTCCAATGCTCATTGAAACGAAAAACATTTTTCACGCTTCAACAACATGAAGATGGAACATTAGACATTTTTAAAAAATACTTAAACAACTATTTTGCACATGAAAAACATTAAAAAAACATCTGCTTTTAAAAGCTCGTCTTTAAAATAATTTAAATCTTTATTGTTTTGTATTTTTCTGAAACTGTTTGTTTTAAAAATTTCCATGAATATGATTTGGAATATTTTAATACTACAACAAAGAAGCGTACGTTCTCACGTTCTGCCTAAAAACTTTAGTAGTATCTTGAAGTGTATGTAGTTTCGCTATGACTTATGCGGCTAAAAGGACATGTATCTATATTCAAACAAGATAATGGACAAGCACAGTTTGGGAATTAAAAAATCAGAGTAAATTATTTTAAATTTTATTTTTCAACAATATTCATCTGTGTGCACGTGGATAAAGTTCAAGTGAAATCAAGAATGGAGAAATTATAAAGTGTAGAAGTTCCCAAAAAGAGAGAAAAACAGGAGCCCATGGAAACATATAGGAAGAAACTCCCAATAAGAGCCATACAACGTACATAAGGACTTCCAACAACCAGAAGAAAAATAACAGCTAAGTCATAATTTTATTAGTATACGGCTAGGCCGAAGACTTACATGTAACCTCTCATAAAAATTGGACCCTGTGATACTAGCACTAAATATATTGTGAAATAGGATGACTGGAAAAGGACTAAAAGCTGGTACAAGTCCAGGTTCTACTGTCGACCCGTTAGAAGCAATAATGAATAAATTGGATGAACTAGATACCATGGAATCAAAAATTGACAAAATTACTAAAGAACTGGAGACTACAGTGACTAAAGCAGTAACGTCAGCGCTAGCAGAAATCAACAATAAGTTAAAAGAATTTGAAAACAAAATAAATAAAATCGAAAACAGACTAAATTCAATAGACAAGAATATTGCAGCTGACAAGTCGTACATAGTACTTTATGGAATTTCAAACAAAGAACATCCCATGGAAATAGCACATAAGGTAATAATGGAAACTATGGAGGTCGACGACGTCAACATACTTACTGCCAAAATACTGACAACCAAGGACGGAAAGGAGTCGCCTGTACTAGTTAAACTTCCCAACACATTTGCAGCTATAGAAGTTCTAATCAAAAGTAAACATCTTATAGAGTCAAAGTTTAGGGTGAGGGAAAATCTCTCAAAAAAGGAACAAGAAAAGAAACAGGAGTTAGTGATTCACGTAAAAAAACTGAAAGCCCTTAGTAAACGCGTAAAAATCAACGGATTCAACAAGTGCATAGTTAACGACGAGCAGTTTATTTTGGTTGAAAAGAAATTACAAAAATACGAACAATAAAATCCAAACTAACGAAAAACCAGAACCCAATAATGACTGAACAAGTAATAGCCATTGCAAAAACTAGTGATATCCTAAGTTCTGAATCGACTATGTAACTACATACATCTAACGTTAACCAATTATAACTTGTACCATGGAAAACAATTAATACTTTTATTTAATCCACGAAAATGTGTATGCACCTAGAAATCAACTTATATTTAATGATGTAACCTCCAATTCTAACTTTAAATTTAAAATTATTAATGTACATACAATTACTTAATTCTAATTGCAGGATATTACATTTGTAAAACTTTTTGCTAACTTTGTGTGATGGGTGTTTTCGCCTTTAGGCACAACAAAGTCAATCAATCAATCAATCATATTCATCTGTGCTTCATAAATAACCAAAAATGATAGAGTTTTTAAGATCAAAATAAAAGTAGTAATCAATTATTGATAAAATTTATTTTTATGATTTGAATAGCGGTTCGGTTACAAAGTTTACGTAAAAATTTTTCAAATTTTAAATTTTAAATGCAAGTGCTTGGATTTAATAAAAATAAAGCTAACACTGGAATTCAATAAAGATTTTAAAGCTACTGCTATGTATTACTACTTTTCTAAGAAAGTTTTTGTTTATGCAAGGTGACAAAGTCAAACTTTAAAATTTGAACAAAATGGTAATTTTTATGCCAAATGTTCCACAGCATCATAATCAAGACATCATGTACGTAACTTTAGGTGCAGTTGTGTCCATCAGAAGCCAAAGTGCGACCTTCCGGACAGGTACAGATGCTAGAAATCGTTGCATTTCCAATACCTGGGTTAGGCAAGCAGAGGTGTGAGCATTGAAGAGTCCGTTTGGCACATGCGTTAGCAACAGCAGGCTGCTTGGAAAAGTGGTAAACTTTAACTTCTCTGTGATTTCCGGTCTAAAATTAAAAAAAGATACACAAAAGAATATATTTAAAAAAGAAAAATTAAATTTTTTCAATTTCACGAATGCCGGGTCATTAATAAATTTGACTATAGCCTCACTGCATTTGATTTCAACTTACGGCAGAACTCCACTCCGTCAGCTGTGCTCCATCGCATTTGTTTGCTCTATACATTTTATTCGTTGACCTATCCCGCCAGTACATGTAGTCCTCGAAGATTGCAATCGACCAAAAGTTACTGCCAGTGAAAGTGGGTGCAGCTTCTCGTAACACTAATTTTTGCTCCGATCCGTCAGTGTTCATTGAATGTATTGAGCAGGGATGAGGCGATGACGTTGTCCAGTAGAGTCGATTTTCAGTGTAGTCGATTGCCAGCCCCATGGATTGTCAGTTGAAGTGCCAATAGTTTGTCTTCGACTTCCATCCATCCCAGCGCGTTCAATTTTCTTTAAATCATAATCCACCCAGTACATCCACCTGTTTCCGAATTTAATTAAGCTGCATTTAAAATAGCCACGTGTTTAATAATAGTTCCAAATAATGCTATTTTTGATCCATTTGTAAAACAGTTATTAATTTACCCATTTGATGGATTCACAGCAATGCTAGTTGGAGCTTCAAGTCCGTCGTTAACAAGAACTTTCTTTATGCTGCCGTCTAAGTTTGCAACGGATATTCGGTTTTTGTTGTAATCAGTGTAATACAGATGGTGGTAGACCCAGTCAATTGCTATCGAAAGAATATTAGCGCCAGTGTCAGTGAAGACGCGTGTTTTTAAAGCTCCAGCGGAGATTGGTGCACTGTTTATTGTGTTGCGAGGCCCACACCAGAACATCGTTTTAGTTGAGTAGTGAAAGTCTAAGGCATATCCAGGATATGTGTCAAATAGTATCTGTGTTGTCTGCGAAAAAAAACACCACAAATAAAAGATGTATGTTGGAAACGCAGAAAATTGGAAATGATGAATGGCAACTCCATTACAAAGCTTAATAATTTAAATAATTTAGTTTCTACGTGTGCCATAGGCTAAAATCAAAATATGCTGTCATACAACAAAAGGAAAAAAATGCGTAAAATTTTAAATTAGTGGTTTTAAAAAACGAAAAATGTTGTATTTTTATGTTTTTGAAAAGGTGCAAAATGTTCTAATTGCATGTTTTTGAAAAGTGTAAAATGTAACTACGTGTTTTTGAAAAGTGGCATATGTTCTATTAAAATGCTTCCTGGACAAATGAATATATTTTTGTAGATAATTAATATATATTTTAGCTAAAAATGAATATGGATTATTTTAGTTCCTAACAGACGACATGTTACTTACATTACGTTGACTTGTGGAAATTTGCTGAATGCCAGCATCGTCTCCAAAAAGAAAAGTAGCATTGTTACTATTTGAAGATTGACATTTTGCTAGGTCTCGGGCATCCTTAACGTAGCCGATTCTGCATTTACACGAAGCAGGTTTTGTCACAGCAGAATTGCACGTCCCTGAAAGCGCACACTCAATATCTAAAAAATAAATAGTTTTTTTACAAATCAAAATTTATTTAACATGGAAATCATGCCTTTCTAAGGGTACAGTAAAACATCGTTATAACGGTTTCGAGTTTTTCTTTAATTAATTAGCACCCGTGTAATTGCTACAGGTGGAAAATTTTAAAGCCTAATTTCTGTAACATAAAAAGTGCAATGATAGGATGCCAATTAGAAATGCGAATTCTACAAACCTTTACAACGTTCCCCTATAAATCCAGCCGTACACTCACAACTAATTTCTTCAACTTTCTCAATGCAAGTTCCGCCATTTAAACAGGTCTCTTTAGAACACTTAGATACAGAAACAGCGGAATCGGAAGAATTTATTTGAAATGCAGAAATACTTCGATTGTGGTATTGAAAAAGGGACGTTTCGTTAATTGTGTTGCAAAAATCGCTAGGAAAATCGCAGTTAACATACACCGCAGTGCCAGACGTCCTTTCTTCCAGTTTCGCCAAAAATTGGCTTAACGTGTTCGTATATTTGACGGGTTCCTTTTGAATAAACTCAAATTTCGTAAATAAAATAAAAATCGGATTTTGAAATAAATTTTGAATTTTAGTTAAGGTATTTATCAGGCCGCCTTCCGCTGCAGTACCTGCTCCAAAGTACCTGATGTTACTAAATGTCTTTTTAAAATCGGTACATAATTCAATTTTTTGCACATCCTTATCAAAAGCCTGTACTTGAAGCCTCATATTTCCTGGCTCAAAATCTGACTCTTTAAACTGCTCAACTAAATCGGACAAAATCGAATTTTCCCCTAAACCTGATCGAACTTGAATTAAAGATTTTTTAACTGTAGTAGTGAAGTTAGTTTTAAAATTCCTAAGTTCGGACTTAAGGTCAAGTAATTTAGTGGCAGTTTCTTGAGTAGGGCAATTTGGGTTGGTTTTAATTCTGTCGTTAAGTTGGTCAAGTTGGACCTCAGCAGAGTTAAGGTTTTGAAAAACTTCGATTAATTTGTTAAGCGTAAATTCGTTGAGTTTGTGAGCTACTGTATTTTCCCGCATGACACCTAAATGCTCTCTAATTTGGTTTATGGGGGTGAGACTGTAGCTAAGGGGGATTCCTTTGCCCCTGTTTAGGTTCTTGACAAGTCTCGGTACTTCGCTCAGCATTTCCTTTACCTGCTCAGCCGTGATCGGTAATTCCTGGGAAACTGGGACGTCGCTTGTAACAGTCAGAAAAAAATTAGATGGAAGTCTGTCCGAAGCTGTGAGTGGTCCTCTGAGACTGCGCAGTTCTGCCTCAAGCAAATTTCCTGACGTTCTTGTGTCATTTTGTAAAATAGAATAAGGCTTCATTTGAACTTGAACTGCAACTTGGCTTCCCCAGGAAATTTGAGTCACTACGTGGGTCGCGTCTTTGTGTGCCATGATCGCTTTGTTATAGGTGCCCTTGAGTCCTTCTTGAAAGGACTGAAGGTGCTGAACCACGGTTTCAAACTCATACAACAAAGTTCCCGTCATTTGCGATGCGGAAGGCGTCTTCCCTTGAAAAATACTGAGCGCTCCCTTCGGTTTGGTAATGCCAGTTAAAATATTAACTCCAGTATTTTTGTCTATGCTGAACAGATTGAATTGATCAATGAACGAATCTGTGATTTCGGTGAAGGTCCTTCTCGTCGGATTTTGAATTTCAGTGATGAATTGATCTGGTATGGCTCGACTAAACACGCCCACAGGGATTAAAGTATCTGTCTTTTCGTCGTACAAGTCACCAAGTCTTGCAGTCCGTTTCAGCGCTGGGATTTGAATGCAGCGCTCTTGGGTGGCATTGCAAACTGAAGGAAAGAACGAAATAAGAGTACAGGTCAATGCAGCCAAAATTTTTGTCCAACAGTGAAAGTTACGGCGACGGTCGTGACGGTGACTGTGGTTTGCTTTCTTTGTTCGCAATGGATTTGGTTCTTTTTCCAGAACCATGATAGCGTGAGATTTTTGAAAATTTGAAAACTCTAAAAAACAAAAAGAATATTTTATTTAGCAGTGAGATCTAGAATAACAGAATTAGGTAGCTCTAAACTCTCACACTTTAAGCATAGGGTTTGAATAAAAAATATTTTTTACAAATTAGTATGTGAGTAGATCAAAAGACCATACAAAAAACACGGAGTTAAATAAAGCGAAAGTACGAAGACCCGCAGTTGAAAAAGTACAACTTCTGTCAGCAGTCCTTAACCAGAAATAATTTTCAAATCCGCAGTTTGAGGTTGAGATGTAACGTTCAATGTCAGAGTGACACGTAGCGCAGAGCAAAGCAGAAATGAAAGGAGACAGAAAACAATTATCCATTAACTTGACATTGCAATT
>CATKUY010000117.1:150000-330163 GCA_949802685.1 Dicyrtomina minuta | reverse complement strand
TTGCAGGGTTCTATTAGTGTTAAATAGATTACCTTGTACTGAAGTGCCGCGGGAATTTAAAAAAACGAAAAACTGAATGCACTGGAACCGAGGGCTACTATTAGAGGCTTTAATGCCCGCTGCTTACTGGTCCTCCTACTTGCGGCTTGTATTGGAGACCAGGCGTTTATTAAAGACCTGGCTTCTATTAAAAATGTTATCTCTTGAATTAAAAAAATACAACGCGACTTACCATGCGCACAACAAAGTTTCATTACTACTGAAAATTAAATCATTTAATTATTAAAATCTAAATCAAAAGCTAAAATCAAAATTATTGCTAATTGTATCTATAATTTATGGTATCAAGTGCAATTATTGGTAGGAAGGTATACTTTTATTTGATTGGAGACCCGGCTTATATTAGAAACCCGGCCTCAATTGGAGACCCTGCTTGTATTTTAATTTATTGCCGCCTACCCTTGGCCTATATTAGATACCCGGTTTCTATTTGGAGCTTTGTGCTTATACCTATACAAGGCACGTGATTGGAGTCGTACGCAAATAGCTCCACCCACGATACGGATAGTTTACTTTGAAAAAGATTACACGACATGTTAAGGATACAGCCATTTACGCAACGCTAAAAAGATTGGCAAGTTTAGTGGGTACGTAATTGTAAATTTTGCAGGCGCCATTTGTGCACGGCTTCTTTTCCGTTTTTCTTTCGATTCACTTTTGTGGTTTTTGACATAGGCCTATTCAATCGTTAATTGTGGAGAAAAGGTCAATTGAAGAAGATTAAATAAACAATACACCCTTTTACATTTTATGTCAGCCTCACTACATAAGCATTGTTTTCCAGTGATCACAATCAATTCACTTTGAGCTCAGCATCTACTTCGGGCCTACAGTGGAGCCATAAATGTAGAGAGACAAGCATAAGGATGTTTTTTCAAACTGCAAAAAATTCTTACTACCTACTTTCAAAAATTGGAAATTGCTCCATATACATGCTTTGATTGACATATGTAATATTTTATTTGTTTTGTAGATAGTGGATTTTGTTTTTAGCTAAATATGAACATGAGCCCTTTTGGTACTTACGGTAATTTATATAAAAGAAATTTCTTTGAATAAAATCATAATGCAAATGTAATACAACAAATTAATTTGCATAACTAACAGTGCAAGCCTAAGCTAATGTATTCAGTTTTATAATGACGCAGATAGACCATTTTGGAGTTACAAAAAACTTTTAAGTGAGTTACGTAAAGTACTACAGCTCTTCAGAACACGTTTCAGAATTATTGATAATTTCATAATTTATACAGGTATAACTAAAAATTTCCATAGTTAAGTTAATGGTAAAAATCGGAATTTGAAATTTCGTCCATTTTTTAAATTACAAAAAAAATTATTTTATCAAAAAAATTTTCGAGTGCGCAGCATGTTGTTAAGCGATTTCTAGTTTTTAAGGATGCTCTTTTAAAAAAAATATTACATTGTGAAACTAGAGATAACATTGGCGAAGTTTGCTCGTGAGTGAAAAGTATCAAGCCTAAGATTTGGTGGTTTTATAGAGGCGAAATGCGTGCAAAGGATGTTGCATATATCTTCAGGTTTAGTAATATGTACATTACTGCTCTTGATAAGGTTTATGTTTTGAGGTTGTTTACGTCTGCCAGTGTTTTAATTCAGCGAATTCAAGATTTTTTTACTTCTGTTTACTTTTTAGATGCTGAGCTTAAGCATCTATTGTAATAGTCATGTCCGTCCGTCCGTCCGTCCGTCCGTCCGTTGGCCGTACACTACAGGTCACAGGTTTGAACGGATTTTTGTTTTTAAAATTTTATATGACCAGAAATGCGACTGAGCAGGTCTGTATTGTTTTTTCGTTGTAATTAGGCTAACCACTTATTCACAATAAATTGATTACTGGACCTGTGTCAGAAATTTTTAAAGTGAAGAGCTCAAAAACGGGCGAACCAAAGTGCTGAGGCAACCGAAAGCGAAGACTGGAAAAGATAAAGCTGCCATTGTTTGCATGCAAAATTTATTTATGCCAGCCTTATCTTTCGGTTATAGCTACAATACATACCTGCCACTAAACCTACGTACCTAGGTACGTATGACGTTCGGCGTACGCTTCTCACTCTTAGCATTGCCTTTCGTGTGTATAAATACCATACGAAATTGAATGGTAAGGTGCGTTTACAAATGACGCCATCTCGATTGATCAATTTTCTGACCCCCCTACTTATTTCCACTGATGTTAAACATACTGCAAACGGGGAATCTTCATATGCACGTACCCATTTAAATGATATTATCATCAACTGTAAAAATGGGTTGTAGATGGTGACGGATCGTCCATAAACGACGTCCCTCAAATATTATAGTTTTATGTACCCCCCTTTTGAACTTTGAATTTTTTTTCTAACCTGGTTGAACTACATGTAATGACCTTACCTACCTATATTAATTATGGGTATTAAGGGATCGTCTATAATGACATCCTTCAATTATCATAGTTTTAGGTACTCCTATTTCCACGATTAAAATTTTTTCCAGCCTATTTTAACATACATGTATTGAACTTACCTATAATAAATAGTTATAGATATTTTTTAATTGAGATCACACTAATAGTGTTTCCATAATTAGTAGTTGAATAAAGCAACTCCGAAATTTTTCCATGTACACACATTGTGAGGGATCGTCCGTTATTGACGTTTTTCAAAAATATTATAATTTTAGGCCCCCCCTCCCTCCCTCCCTTTAATTTATTTAACCATTTGTAGATGCTGAGCACATAATGACGTCCTTCAGTGTTATTGATATTCAGGGATCGTCCATAATGACGTCCTTCAAATTTCATAGTTTTAACAAATCCCAGTCCCAACATTCAATTTTTTTTAACCTATTTTAACTATATGTAACGGACTTACCTAAATATGTTACAGATATTCAGGTATCGTCCATAATGACGTCGTTCAAATATCATAGTTTCTAGTACCCCCAGTCCCAACATTGAATTTATTTCCAACCCATTTTAACTGTATGTCACGGACGTGCCTATATATGTTATAGATATTCAGGGTTCGTCCATAATGACGTCGTACAAATACCATAGTTTCTTGTATCCCCAGTCTCAACTTTAAATTTGTTTCCATTCTGTTTTAACTACATGTCACGGACTTATCTATATAGGTTATAGATATTTAAGGATTGTCCATAATGACGTCATTTAAATATCATAATTTTTGAGACCCCCATTTTTAACTTCAATATGTTTTGCAACCTTTTTTTTAACTGCTTGCCACGTACATTCGTATATGGCTTATTGATACTAGGGGAGGCTCCAAAAATGACGTCATTTGTAAATCATGCAATTCTCAAAAATATTTTAGCGTTTCTGAACTACATGCCAAGTACTTCCATATATGGCTTATTGATGGTAGGGAACTCCATAAATGACGTCATTTGTGAATGGTGCAAAAAATTTCAGCTGTATTTAACTACAACCTACGCACATTCGTATATGTTTTATTGATTGTAGGGGAACTCCCATAAATCTAATACCATCTTTAAGCGTAACATAAATTGTCTTGCGAATTTGATAAAGCTCAGCATCTACTTCGGGCCTGCCCACGGTCGACAAATCCGGCGCGAAGCGCCGGATTTTTTTCTGCTAATATAGAGATGTTTTTTGCTTTAAGTTCCTTTTTTTTCTGTTAATTTGGTTACAGAGGGCTTTGTACTTAATCCAGTCAGAGGTGTGCTGGGATTTTATCGCAACATGTTTTAATTTGTCTCTGCCTATTGTAAGTGCTTCAACTTCCATAGTCATCCACTTTGGTTTATTTTGTTTGACGCGAACCATCCGCATTGGTGCGACACAGTCTTAAACAAAATGTTTTAGTTGTAAAGAAGTTAAAAGCATTGTTAACATGACTACAATTTTCAATAATCCACCAAGGTGCTGAAGACAATTTCTTAACTAATATGTATTGATTTAGTTTATATTTAAGCATCAGGATGGAACTAGTTTTGACAAATGCGTGATTTTTTGCTGTTTGCAAATCACATTAATTAGGTCGTGGTCAGCAATACTACAAGGTATGAATCCGCTGCTTAGATGCACTTTTGGGACATTTGTTATAATTAAATCAAGTAAGGTCCTAGATGTTGCCGTTGTTCTAGTAGGTTGAGTTATAATTTGGTTAAATCCAAACTAAGCTAGGTTGCAACTAGTTTCTCTGGCGTCAGTGTTAACGGTAGACATATTGATGTTCAAATCCCCAATTATGTATGTTTTTCTTGAAAATTATTTGGCTTGTACCTTATTTATTTCAGTGCGAATGATTTTGGTGTACTTAGGTGGACGGTCAACAGCTATACTGTTAAACGCTTTTGTTTTGGGTTTAGTCGCGACTATGTGTAACGATTCTATAGGTTGGGGCAAAAGAGTTATACACACCTCAAAGCTCCAGCTGTCTTTTAAATATATTAGTAATCTTCCTCCAATGCTTTTTTTATTTATCGACTCACGGTCTTTGCGAATAGTTATGTAGCCTAGAATGTTCACTTCTGTGCTATCAACGTCACAGCTGAGCCAGGTTTACTTAAAATAAATGCTTCAAAGCTGTTAGATTGTACAATATTTTGAATATCGTCTTTCTTGGACAGCGTAAGTATGTTACGTACATTCACATGCCTTATTTTTATACCCTTGGACTTTGGGATAACAGAAGTTTTTGCTTTGCTTGTGTAGGTGCATGTTAATGGATGCTCTGTAATTTCTAGGCATGGTTGACATTTCCATTTGGATTTTATCGCTTTGACACTGAAATATTTTTAATGCACGCATGGTGAAAATTTACATAGAATTATTTACTTTACATCTATTTTTTCATCATAAAGGTCTAGTCACATACATATTTTAAACGTAACTTATGCTTTACACTCGAAAATATTATCAGCGTACTTATCGTAGTACTTTTATTATAATGCTATTACATTTTGTGCTATTATTACTTTTCTAGACGTATACATCAGACCTATGACCTCATTTATGGCCTGTGCTTTTCTTACAGTTTGATTTGTAGAGAATTGTAATGAGTTGGTTTTACTATATTTTTACTTGCTTTAACTAAAATTTAAATTTTAATGTACGTTGATTTTTAAATAAGACTTAAGGTATTGCTTGTTTTAATGAGAGACTAAAAGAAATTTTTAAGAACTGTTAACAAGAAACTCAAAAAGGCCTAAATCTAGTGATCATATATACATTTACACAATTTATACATCTCAGTGATTTGCAGCCAAGGCATTTACAACTTCTGTGTGTAACGTTTGCTAGAAATTGCATACAACAGACTCGTAACAAATTACATTAGGCAAATTCTAAGTCAAAATCTAAATTTGTTATTAGAGAGAAAAACTTTATTAAGTCACTGTTGCACAATTGCAATAGCTATACAGCTCAGTATATATACCATCAGTTTCTTAATTGACATGAATAAATTTTTAAATAAGTAAGTTTATACAACTAAAGTTAAACATATAAATGATGATTATAAATCTGAATTGATCCTCTTAGGGCAAGCAGTAAAATGTCATCCAAGACTGTCTGTTTTATTCCAAAAGATTTAGCTTACGATTTAAAAAAACACACACTCTTAAGAAGATTACTGTTTCTTGTTTACAACCAAGAACACTACAGGGTAATAACCGATCACCCTATTTTGGTTAAATTACTTGTAGGTAATTAAATATGCAAATTTATGAAATTGCCTCCGGCTGCTGGGATAATTATCTTTTATGTTCTTGAATCCTTGTTTCGTGGTAGGCGCTATTTGGAGAATTGTTAGTGGCTGTGACCCGATGACAACCTAAACTGCGTGGCGTGAGACCGAGAGTACATGCTTTTAGTGTTAAAGGTCCTTCCTATTGTCCCGTTACAACTTACGTATCCCAATTCCCACAACTTCAATAATCAAGACATCGAAAGCTGTTGTAGAGTCATATAAGTATTTGGTTGTTGATGCGTATAACTGCTTGTAGTAAGTATATTTAGTCATCTATTTACTCTTCTATCATAGTATGTAGTTGTAATTTGGGTCTTTGGTGCCTAATATTATTTGTTTCCATTTTTATTCGAATTTTATTACTTTTTAATATAATGTCGACGCATAAATAAATTAGTGTAGTTTATTTTATGTATGTGACTTATGCTTCAATAATTTAAAATAGTCATGAGTAAGAAATGTTTAGGTTGTAAGGAAATGATAGGGCGGAATCAATTTTAAGTAGTCTTTAGTAGTTGTAATAATGCGTAAAATGTTATCTGTACATCGTTAGGGTTTAATAGCAGACAAAATGACATTTTATTAAACTATGACTGCAGTATTTGTAGGCAAAGTACTGATGTTGTATTAAAGTGTGTAGATTTTAGGGCTAGAATTGATGATTGCACTAATTATGATAGCAATTGCTGCTTGGAATGTCTTTTTACTCTTACTTAATGCACTGTGGGGACTTAAAGTAATTATTTAGATAATACTTATTGTACTTGTGCTATAAGTAGTTCTTTACTTGAGTCTAAAGTCTTTAAATACTTCCATATCAATGGCAATGGTCTAAATGTAGCAAAAGCTGAAAGCCTTAAGTTGCTTGTTATTACGTATAACCTAGTTGTATTATGTGTTACTGAGTCAAAGCTTATTAATGTTAGTTTTCTGGCCTAGTAGCTATTGAAGGCTTTGGAATGCAGAGATTTGACAAAGTTAGCAGTGTTAGCCGTGGTTGTAATATAGTTATTTATGTACGAAACTGAATAGAGTTTGTTAATTTAAATATTCTAGATACAGTGCTAGTGCCTAAAAAGCTAGAAATTACGACTGTTAAATTGCTTGTTCCGTTTTGTAAGCCACAGTTACTAACAGTAGTGTACAAGTCGCCTGATATTTTGTAAGTCTGAATTTTGAAAATATTTTACCATGTATACTGCTGATCTCAAGTTACTGAACTTTGACACAGTAATTAAAGGTGATCTCAATATTGAAATATTTGTTAAAGAAAAGTATTTTAAACTTGGTAAGCAAAAATATTGCTAAGCATAATGGCTTGAAGCAGGTAGTAGAACAACCGACTCGTAGTACATTACCAACTAGTAGCCTAATCTATCATGTATATGTAAGTCATTTTTTTTTCAAACATACTTCTAATGGAGTATTGAGCGTTAGCATTTCTAACTATTGTGCAGTCTATGCTGTGAGAAAGGCAGTAAAACTGCATTATCCTGTTAAGCACATTTAAACAAGAAACTGCATAAACGTTACTGGAAATAATGTTAATATCAATATAAGTCTCATTCTGTGGTCAACAATAGAGATTTTCGATGATGTTAATGATGTACCTAATTATTTTGAATTGTCAGTTTTTAATGTTTTAAATAAACGTGATCCTGTGATATTTAGACAAGTTTAGGGCTAAATATCTCCATGGCTCACTATAGAACTAAAACAATGAATGCACTATCGTGATGGCTTGAAATTTAAAAGCTTGCAAACAAAGAATGTGGAGCTTTCTATGCAGTAAAAAAAGGAACGGAATAATATAAATAAAGACATTCCTAAAGCGAAATATGTATTTTATCGTAAATAGTTTGAGGGAGTGCCATCATCGTTAAATGATTCGGCAGTATATAATAGGATCATTGGCAAAAGTATTAGTAGCTAAACTGTTGCACAGTTAAATGTTGGGTCTCAAAAAGTTACTGACGTAAATAAAATGTTAAAAAAACATCAAATCTGCTTTTGTTGTTCAGTGGTCTACTGTAGGTGTAAATGATTTGTATAAGTTGTATGATAGCATTCCTACTAGTAATAATTCTAGGCCGTTCACCTTCGATGAGGTGATGACAAGTATATCCTGTTTTAAATCTAAACCTAAATGTAACCCAAATGAGTTATCGTATTTTGTTCTTATTAATTGTAAGTTGTCTTTGGCTTTCCCACTAGCACTTCTATTTACGCAGTTTCATTGTTAAGCATCAAATTCAACAAGAGTAAAAAGTACAGTTGTGACTTTGTTGTATAAATAGAAGAGCTGTAGGCTTAATGCACTATTTTATCGCCCTATTTCTATATTGCTAGTTTTAGATAAAATTTTTTAAAAAATGCTTTATTTTAGACTTTTTAAAGTAGAAAAAAATTGAGTGACCAGCAACATTGGTTTAGAAGAGGCTGATCATGCCAGAGTGGGACGCTGAAGTTTATGCAGCATGTTTATAATTGTATTAATTTAAATTGTGAAAGAGTCATAGCCGTCTTTATAGATTTACAAAAGGCCTTTAATTCAGTCAATCACTATCAGTTATTAGTCAAACTACGGGATGTTTACAAAATTGACAGTAATCTATTGAAACTTCTAGTTGACTACTTGCGCGATGGAAAGTTTCGAATAAAATTTTTTTTCTATCTGACTTGTTTGACTTGTGTGTTGGAGTTCCACAAGGGTCTGTTTTAGGACAACTTTTTTTCATTATTTACATAGATAAAGTCTCAGAGGTTATATTAGGTGAAGTCGATTTTGTGTTTTATACTGATGACCTAGTTTTATATTACTATCCCTCAGTCTTCGCAGAGACTATTGCTCATATGCAGGCATGTTCTTATGATGTAAATGATTTGTTTGTGACACATGGACTTTCTGTAAATGTATCTAAGACTAAGTTTATGGTTTTGCATAAAGCTAGAGACTACAAAGTACCTGTTTATGTCAAACTGAGCTGTAAAGGTCATGATATTGAACGTGTGTAGACGATTTAATATCAAGGTATTATTGTGAATTCTAATTTGAGCTTTAAAAATGATTTTGAATATAGTAGAAATAGAGTAAGTTCAGCTATTATTATAATTGTAAACTGTTTTTAAATTTCAATATTTTTGTAATTATGCCTAATGCGTATGTATTATCGATAGGTAATCATTGTGCCATAGTGTATGCAGTCCGAAGTAAAGGTGAGTCGCAGGCATTGCAGAATAAAATTACTGGTTTAATTATACAATTTACTGGCTAAAATGTGTTTAAAAAGCAAAAGAACAAATCTGATTGCTAAGAACTTATAAGTACTTATGCAGAATGTATTACTGGAGCAGACAAATACGTTGTCAGTTGAGGTGAGAATAAGTTTTTATTCGATGTCATGTGTGTACTGAATAATTAAATATGGTTCTGATAATGCTAATTTTGGATATTATGTATTGAAACAGCCAGAGCGTGTGACAAGGTCTAGTAATTTGTGTCTATTGGAGTATCCTACTTATTGTAATACAGAAGTGTATAGACACTTGTTTTTGTATTGAAGTATTACTGAATAAAATGCTTTACTGAATAATGTGAAGTGTTTTGAAGATTGTAACTTCAGGTCTGTTCTTACTTAACACCTAATTAGTGTGTATTGTATTGTATTTAAAGAAATCTTACATAGTATAATACTTTAAAAAATGGTGCTCAGGCCACTGATAGGTCCATTGCAGGCTACTCGTATACTATAGCTTTAATTAAGGCATTACGCAAAACGACCTGTTGCTATAAAATAGGACAACAAGTCTTTTGGTGTAGTAGTAGTTGATCAGTTGTCAAGATGCATTTACCTAGATAATTATTTCTGACCATAATATATCTTAGACACTCAGCCAGAAAGTGACGTGCTGTTTCCTGCTTAAGTCCAAAATGTTAACATAGAGGTGAATTAGCTAGTCTCATTAAAGGCATGTGTGCCTGGAATCTTTCGTGACCTGAGAGTATCTCTACTAGCTTTTTTATGTGCATGCGTGAGAATCTTGTAAGCGAGCGATTTGCATACCAAGGTTAGTCAAACCATTGCTTAGATTGCGCGCAGGTAGCTGTTTTATTCTACCTCTCTGTGTGTGCTTTCCCCTCTTTAGAGCAGGAAGCCATGTTAACTACAGATGTTGCAATAGGAATAAAATGCACTGCCTCCTGTGCGGGAGCAATGTTTTTATACGATGCTTTGGCAAAGCGATCTGCCTCTATATTGCCTCGATAGCCAGTATGACTTGGTATCTATGAAAGTCTAACTATGTTGCCTGTGGCTAGACAGTTCAGACTTATGGGACACGCAAGCACTAGCTTCGACACGGTGGTATCTTTTACCAGCGCATTTAGTGAACTTAGGCTGTAGCTAAAGATGTGTATTGTTTGACCTTCACAGCCCATCCCCAACAGCCTTTTTCTGTGTGTAGGATTGCAAAGATATCACACTGAAATACAGTAGCGTACTTGCATAGGTAGATGGATTCTGAATACAGCGTTTCTCGGGTGTTTGATTGACGTAGCTCAATGAGGACACCGCTTCCTGAGAGAGGCCAATTTCTAGATCCGTCTGTGAACCAAACATACCTATATGCTAGTTCCGATGGATCACTGTACCAGGCATTTCTGGGTAGATACTAAGTAGTAGATACTATCCTTTGGAGTAAGGATGCTACAGTTAGTGCCCATTTGGAGGGTAAGTTCATTGTTAACCCATTTACCCAAAAGGCAGGTGTGACTGCGGTAGTTGAGTATTTGTAGATTGTTGTGCCACAGACTTCTAGCTCTCAATCTATACATTGTACGAACTGCTATCCCGGTTAGATGTATGTCCAGAGGAGTCAGTCCGACCAGGCATTCGATTGCGGACGTTGGTGTTGTAACCTAACACTCTAAGCTAAGGTTTCTATGATTGCCCAACCATCTGCTTACATCTTGCAAAGGTAGTTAATGCTTTTTTTCTAATAGACTTACAATGTCAAATCCATGTGAGCCTCTTGTTCAGGATCACACTAAGGTATTTAACTGTCTGATTTGGGTAAAAGGATACCCTGATAGTATACAGGTCTCCTTTTAAAATATAGATTTCTAGTTCAATCAATTACTTATGTCCGTTACATTTTGTTGTACAAGAAACAATCTTTAAACCACAACAACGTGCGCTTATTTAAAAAAAGCATTAAAATTTTATATTACTCAGTAAAGCATGTTTATTTTTAAAACGTCTTCTTAAAGCCATTTAAACTATATTACCTTGTTTGCTAGTATAACCGCGTTATTTGAATTTTAACAGTCATTTAGATTTCAACAGTATATACTTTTTGCGTAAAATGATTAGGTTACTAGTCAAAACTTAGTGTCTGTACATTATTTTAAGATTTAGCGGAAAAATTCCTAAATATGAAACAAACTTCTAGTTTTATTAAAGCTAACTTTTGCTTTTAGGGCTGCCATGCCAAAATTGCTTCAGCCCTATTCTGTGTAGTCAATGTTTTGACATGCGCTAATAATATATTACAATTTGAATACGCATACTACGCACGACATGCTTTTCATTATAATAGGTATTGACGTTCATAAAATTAGGCATATTTTATGTCGCCGAGTACAGTAAGTGATCGGGGAATTTGAGAAAATTTGAATGACTCGCGGGAATTCTAATTGAAATTAAACCTGTAAGGAATAGGTTAGTGTTGATGCAAAGGATACTGTGTAGTAGTAGTAGTACATTTTAGTTTTAGTTAGCTATAGGTATATTTAGTAGGTACTTCTTACTTATAAGTAGTGTTTAGGCATGGGCAGTCTAAGTTTTTGTATGTTTTCATGTGTAAATGGTGTTTTGATAAATTATGTCATTAGTTAAGTCAGGGGGTCTAGCTAAGTAGTGATGATATGACATATTTTTAAATTTAGGGGTAAGTTGTTTTGTGCACTGCCCCTAAATTGTCAATTTCCTATAGATTTCAGTCGTTATGTACTTGCATGCTATAGTGTACTGGATTTAGAATATAGAGTATAGCGAAATTGTAATAGAAAATCCTTTCATTTCCAGTAAAGACTATTTATGATGCTAAAATGTTCTTTAAATTAATTTTGTCTTTTGTTCTGTAACGTAGCGTGGTCCAATTTTAAATTTTCCTTGACAAAAACCTAAGTCGCACAAGAAAGTCTACCACACAAACCCTAGAAAAAAATGAGTGCCCTGTATCTTCTCTTGTATTCCGAGAGCAGTCTTCACTTACGTCCGCTCTTTTTTAGGGTTTCCTTTAAAAGCTGAGGCAAATCCGTCCCTTTCTTAGTCTTAGGACAGCGGCCTTAGGAAACTCTTGTAGTCTGAACTGAAAATTAACATGACCCATACGACACAGTACTAGTAAGTGGGAAGCCAGTAAAGGACAGTCATTACTATTCTCATGGTACGTCAGTGTGACAGTGTATTGGGATTGTCAAGGGTTGAAACCTTGGACATGGCGTAGTGAAGAAGAGTGCCACAGACTTTAAAAAAAGTATTAGATTAGTAGGTTATCAAATATGACTTACGTTTGGCCATAGTGGCGCTAGTGGCGAAAATTTTTGTCAAGCCTTGACTTTATAGTGAATTACTTATATATTGGGATTAACTATCATAGTTATTACTGTATTAGTAAGTACTTAGTATTATTATACACTTTGACTGCCGGGTACTTCAAAATAAAGTGAACATAGTGTATATTTATTCGTGACTTAGAAATAAGTGAAGCCATAGTCTGACTTATTGTATGGCCTTTACATTGGATAAATGATAGTCTGTTGTGATAAAGCTAATAATAAAGATAGGTAATTTACACTGATTGGACTGAGACTTGAGTGCAGTGTATTTATTTTGCATTTATACATCCGAAATAGGATTTTTTTTTGTCATCAACTATTTTTTAGCTATTAAAATGTTGCCGTCGCAACAACCTATTCAATTTAGATATGCTTAAATTGGCGAAACACATTTTACATTATGCAGGTAACTTTATAACAGAAGTACTTTCAATAAGTTAGTATTATTATATGTAAACCCTCCGCAATACAATTAAAACCTTATCTGCTAAAGCGATAATTTGCTAGCTTACATCTCTAATGCAAAAATGCGCGTCCATCTCAACCTGCTTACCTAATAGGAATGCGATTTCATCTGGTTGGGGGTGTCTATAAGAAATTTTTGCCTGACGTTAGTTGCGCGTCACCTCTAACCTGCTTACCTTATGTGAATGCAATAGCAGCAGAGTGGGGCTGTCTAGAAGAAATTGTCACGTGACGTCCTTTGCGCGTCACCCTTAGCCTGCTTACCTAATGTAAATGCAATAGCAGCTGGGTGGGGCTGTTTAACAGAAATTTTTACGTGACGTCATTTGCGCGTCACATTTAGCCTGCTTACCTTATGTTAATGCGAAAACAAATTTTGACGTGACGTCATTTGTGCGTCACTCCTAGCCTGCTTACCTAATGTTAATGCAAAAGCAGCTAAGTGGGGCTGTCTAACATGAATTTTCACGTGAGGTCATTTGAGCGTCACCCCTAGCCTGCTTACCTAATGTTAATGCAATTGCAGCTGTGTAGGGCTGTTTAACATAAATTTTCACGTGACGTCATTAGCGCGTCACCCCTGGCCTGCTCAACTAATGTTAATGCAATAGCAGCTGAGGGGGGGGGGTGTCCAAAAGAAATTTTCACGTGACGTCATTTGCGCGTCACCTGTAGTAAAAACGACATCAAAATTAGGCTCAGGCTGTATGACAGCAATATATTTGTGAGAACTAGCTTAGAAAAATACACTATTCTTATCTTTGTGCCGTCTGCAACATTTTTTTGTATAACGCGGTTAAAGAAGTTCAAGCATCTAAGTTAAGACAGTTTTTCTAGTCATTAAAAGCATGCTTTGACTGCTGTGTTCAAATTTAATTGTTGGGGGAACAAGCAAAACTTAAAAGTTATAGGGTACTCACAAAAAGTTTGTAGGTACTTAAAATTCTTAGGTCTCTAAAAAAACAATCCTTGCTTAAACAAGATTCTGCATGGTATTTTTCAGTCAAATAAAAACCTTTAATTTTGCCTTAAACATAAAATTACTATGTGTTGTCTACTAAGTACTCAAACTCAGTGGCAAAACGTTGTATTCTTAAGATGCACATAAAAATTGTCAGACTTGGTTACCTAAGACATGTAATATAAAAAATGTTGTACCTAGTTACTATTTACTTTGCAATTGTTTGCATTTCAGGCCTGCATCACTTATATATATATATATATAATTTATTTTTCCATTTGTTAATTGGCCGCAGCCCTTACAACTCCTTCATTTTACATTTTATAGCATTGTATTTGTAACAAAAAAGTGAGTCTTTGCTTGGATCACTTTTCCATGATTAACATATGATTTGTCTGAACCTTAAAAAGTAAAAGTCAAAAAAACAGTTGTGTACAATCATGGATACTGTGCTTTAAATAAATAATTTAAATATAACCAAAAACATTAAATAGTGTGCGTGAGTTGAGATTTGCAAGTCTGTATGTATGTAACGCCGGAAACAAAACGCATCGAAATTTTTCTCGAAAACACTTCCGAGTTTCCTTGAAAACACTTTCGAGTTTCCTCAAAAAATACTCTCGAGTTTCCTCATAAACGCATTCAAATTTCGTTTGCTTTATTGTTGGTGGTTTAATCACTGGTAGTTACTTCGCTGTCTGTTATTTCGCTGGTTGTTGTTTCACTTAAGTCAGGTCAAAAATATTAAGTAGTGTGCGTGAGTTGGGGTTTACAAGTGTGTATGTATTCTGATCCCAAGAATCTCTTTTTAGAATTTGTAAACTCTTTTTAACCAGGTATCTGTGCAGTAATCGTCCTTAAAGATCTCACATATGTAATTTTCTTGATTAATATTTGCTGCATTTAGCTTCAGTCTTGCTCTTGGTCCGTTATATGATTTGCATTCCATTCTAACGTAGAAATTGTCCTCTATCTCTTTGCTGCATTTCTTACATTTTGTAGATTTTTTTGGATTTTACCATTTGTTTACAGCCTTCAGGTAAATTTTCTGCCCTCCAAACCTAATTACTGAAAACCCGAGTCCTAATTGTTGAGCTTAATTGATAACATCCCAAGGTAGGTTTTGTTTGTAGATGGTACTTATCCTTGCGTGTGTCATTATTTATTTGTAGTGTGTCAGTGGTTTAGAGTTTAGCATTGATTTTACATCCTGAGTAATTGAGGTCTGAATAGCTTTTCCAATTAGAGTTTTTATGTTTTTTATAAATACTGCTCTGATAATAATCCGTACTTTGTTTCCAGTTCCAAACTGCTAAATAGTGTTTGTACTTGTAATATCCAGCTTCATTTTGTATCCCTTGTTTTAAGTTTATTTAATTCGAAGAAACAATTGAAATTCAAGCTCCCTTGAGCGCTTCTAAAGACATTGTTGAGCATAAATCAGATTGTGTTCTTGCCAATTGTGACTTTAAGTGCACTGGTTTAAGTTTCTAGGCAAAGTATGTAAGCAAGAGCCAAATTTATCGAATTTATCAGAGATCTTAAAAATTTAGTTTGAAACCGCTCTTTTTCTTTCACGT
Organism: Dicyrtomina minuta; assembly: GCA_949802685.1. Lineage (NCBI taxonomy): Eukaryota > Metazoa > Arthropoda > Collembola > Symphypleona > Dicyrtomidae > Dicyrtomina > Dicyrtomina minuta. Next base: position 314,743 of record CATKUY010000117.1, on the reverse strand, counting down.
AGATAAAGGCCTATATTGGTGATCTATATGTTTTAATTGATTGGACTTAGTGCCGAAAGAGTTTAATTCGCGATTTAATGTTGTTTGATATTGAGCTTCTCATAAGTGGAAATAGTTGTGTAAGTGCATGATTAGTCTTGGACAGGAAGTAATTCTTGGCTAAATTGAATGTACCACTAAAGTGGAATGGGACACCTAGATATACGTATTTAATGACTTGTTCAATTATGTCTTTTCCTTAATAAAGTCTTGTGTGCCTTATGTCCTTATTTAGAGGCTTACTGTGATGAAAAATTAGGACTTTGGTCTTCCCCAATTTGACGTTTAGTTCATTTTTGTCGAAAAATGTTTTCATGATATTTATCTGCTTTTGCAGCTCTCCTTGTGTAGGCGCTGTAAGAACAAAATCGTCTGCGTATAGAAGAATAGGTATTGCAACTGCTGCTATCCTAATCCCTAGGGCCCCACTTTTATCAAGATTTTGTACTAGTTTGTCCAAATACAGTGTGAATTAGGCGATTATGTTTGTTTTTGTAGTACTCCAATCATAACTTTAATCCAGTCTGTGTATTTAAATTTGTTCCTAGCCCTGGTTTTAACGTTTTTATAGATTTGTGTAATGATGGCTTTATATTCAGTACTGAGCCCTTTTTCCTCTAGCATTTTCCATAACTTGATGTGCACTATGCTGTCAAACGCCTGGCTTAAGTCGATGATTAGTGTAAACAGATAGTTGAATGCCGTTTTGTCTAGTGATTTCTGTATAGTTGCCATTAATTGGAAGATGTTATCCTGATATCCTATGTTTTTTCTGTATTCAACTTATTTTTTAGCTAATTTGATTAATGTGCTGCACCACTACTGTAGTCGTGTTGCTAGTAATATTGTAAACAGTTTTGCAGCTGTGTCGGTCAGAGGAACTGAACAGTAGTTAGACGGGTTTTCTTCATTCCCCTTTTTGTGTATAGGAATAACCGTAATTTCTTTCCTTTTTTCTGCTATATGCTTTGTTGTGAGTATCTTGTTAAATACTTTGGTTAACGCGTCATAATATACCATTTCTAGATTTTTCCAGATTTTTTTAGAAATTCCATTGCTCCCTGGAGCTTCATTATTTGATAGCTGTTTTGTTGCTTTTATTACTTCTGAAACTGTGATTTCCTGATCCAGACTATTGTTTATTCGGAAGTTTTTTAAATTATGAGAAGTGTATTCCTCTGTATCATCTACACAAAAAAGCTTTGTAAATTGTGCTTCTCAGTCTTTAAGTGTAATATTGTTATGTACTTGTTTTATTCTTGAGAGTCTTATCATTTTTATTGCGTTCCAGAAGATTTTTGACGTTCGTGCTTCCGTTATGTACACTTAAGTGCCATACTCAGAGTGCCTCTGACTGCCGAGCAGAGCACATCGATAAGTTAGGGTCTAGGCCCAATTTCTACTGTAAGTCTTTTGACTGTGATTTGGCTGTGGTTTGGACTTGGTTCCACACATCTAATACGGCGCTGGGCTGACACCTGTAAAATAGTTAATTTGCTTTACATTTGTACGGAGCTGGGTTTACACCCGTAAAATAGTAAATCTCTTCACATCTGTACGGGGCTAGGTGATACCCGTAAAATTGTCAGCAGGCGATTGGAAGATTTTGAAGAGGCAATTAATTTTGTGAATTAGAAGTTCTACACGATTGAAGCTTTTGCAAAGGATTGTAAAGTAAATCTCATTGCTCAGCAAAAACGTCATCGTATGTGCATTTTGATTCTGTGGGACGTCGCATCTCATCAATTAAAATATTGTAATACTATTATTATTTATATACTTATTCTTATTATTTTACTTTATTTTATTGTCTGACGCTATTTCTATAAGTCAGGTACTTTTAACATAATATTTAATCAATATTGACTTCATACTATTACTAAGCGAATCAAATTAGATAGGCACAGTAAGTACTTAGAAAGAAAATAGACATTTATAACTCAAACTCTCTGGCCAAGGGATGAGAACCGCCGTTTCTTAGCGGCATGACGCAGGTTCAAATCCCGCTCAGTGCAATATGTCAGATGGACCTAAGATCCACCCTGGGTTCAAATATCCCGTACTGTCCTCCTGGGTTACATATTTTTAGATTTTATTTCCCATTTTTTGGCAAAGTCTGACATATTGCTAAGTTATTTTGCTTAATTTTGCTCAAATTTGCTCAAATTTGTTTATTTTAAATTCACCTAAGTTGGTGCGTAATACTACTTGTAGTAAGTTTATTAGTCATTCATTTAGTCATCAATCATAGTGTATAGTTGTGATTTCGGTCTTTTGTACTTAATTGTAGGCATTCCCATTTTTGTATAGCTTTAACCCATTTAAGTATTGACGTTTAATTACATATTTTAGTTTTATTTCTGTAGCAATTGATATAGTTATTTTAAATAGTCATGAGTAGGAAATGCTAAAGTTGTAAGAAACGAATAGGGCGGAATCAATCTAAGGTAGTATGTAGTAGCTGTGATAAGGCGTACCATTTTATTTGTACATCGTTGGGGTTAAATAGTATTCAAAATGATATAATATTGGACTGGGAGTGCATAGGTTGTAGGCAAGGTACAGACGATGTATGTACGTGTGTAGATTGTGGGGCTAGAATTGATGGCAGTACTGATAGTAGTAGTAATTACTGCCTGGAATGTCTGTTTCCTCTTACGAGCATAACTTGTCAACGTGTAATCAAGTTTTCTCAGGAGATATTTTTTTTCGAAAAGAGCGTCCCAAAAAACTTAAAATGGCTCAACAACATGATGCGCCAAATAAGTTTCGGTCGATAAAGTATTTTTTTGAAAAATCGAAAAAAGCCTCAAAATGGTTTTTTAATCCTATTTTTAATTTTTTTAAAGACCATGTGGTGGTATAGTTATTTACATACAAAATGGAATTAAACTTGTTAATATAAACATTCCAGAAACAGTGCTAGTGCCTTAGAAGCTAGAGATAACAACTGTTAAATTGCTTGTTCCTTTCTGTAAGCCACAGTTACTGACGGTAGTGTACAAATCACATGATGTTTGTTAGACTGAATTTTTAGATTACTTTTCCCTGTATGTTGCAGACCTTAAGTTACTGAACATGGAGTCAGTAATTATGGGGAATTTAAATATTGGTATATCGTTACTGTATATGCAAAGTGGCCGTTCTCCAAACGCAGGTAAAAGTAAAGTGGCCGTTTTCCATCCTTTACTAAACGCAAAGTGGCCGGTCTCCAATTTGATCCTGTTTGAACAAGATTGGAGACCAGCCACTTTGCGTTTAGTAAAGGAAAGAGAACGGCCACTTTACTTTTACCTGCGTTTGGAGAACAGCCACTTTGCATCTACAGTAACGATATCTGTTAAGGATAAGTATTTAAAACTTTTGGGCAGTATCGCTAAGCAGAGTGGTTTTAAACAGTTAGTAAATAAACCGACTCGTACGACAGTACCTACTAGTAGCATAATTGATCATATATATGTAAGTAATGTTTCCATGCATACTAATAATGGAGTTTTAAGTGTAGGCATTTCTGACCATTGTGCAGTCTATACTGTGAGGAAGGTGGTCAAAATTTATTATCCTGTTTAGCACATTAATACTACAAACTACTCGAATGTTAATTGGGAGAATGTAAATAAGGAAATGAGTCGTATTCTGTGGTCAACTATAAAGATTTTTGATGACGTTAATGATGTACTGAATTATTTTGAACTGTCAATTTTTGAAGTTTTGAATAGGCATGCTTCTGTGATATCTAGGCGAGTTAAGGGTAAAATATCCTCTTGGCTTACCGTAGAACTGTTACGAAGAATGCACCACCGTGATAGCTTGAAATTAAAAAGCTTGCAAACAAAGGATTCTGAACTTTTTAGGCAGTAAAGAGAAGAGCAAAATAGTATAAATAGAGACATTTCTAAAGCAAAGTATGTATATTACCGTAAGAAGTTTGAGGAAGTACCATTGTCGTCAAATGTATGGGCAGTACATAAAAGGCTCATAGGCAAGAGTAATAGTGGGTGTGCTGTTGCACAGGTAAATGTTGAGTCCGAAATAGTTATTGACGTAGGTAAATCATCGAAAGCATTTGCATCTGCTTTTGTTGTTCAGTCGTCTACAGTGGAGGTAAATGATTTGGATTCATTGTATGATAGCATTCCTACTAGTTATGATTTTGAGCCGTTCACCCCTGATGAGGTGATGACGAGTATTTCTTGTTTAAAATCTAAATTTGAATGTAACCCAAATGAGTTGTCGTATTTTGTGCCTAATAATTGCAAGGAGTCTTTGGCTTTGCCACGAGCACTTTTATTTACGCAGTTTCTTTGTTTAGCATTGTATCCAACAAAGCTTAAAAATGCAGTTGTGACTCCATTGTATCAAGGAAAGGGCTCTAGGCTTGATGCGCTATCCTATCGTCCTCATTCTACTTTGCTGGTTTTAGATAAAATTTTAAAAAAAATGCTGTACTTTAGACTTTTTAATAAAATCAAATTAAGTGACCAGCAAAATAGTTTTAGAAGGGGCCAATTATGCCAGAGTGGAACACTTAAGTTTATACAGGTTGTGTATAACTGTATAGATTTAAAATGTGAAAGAGTCATAGCGGTCTTTATAGATTTAAAGAAGGCCTTTGATTCAGTCCCACACTATCAGTTGTTAGTCAAACTCCGGCATGTTTACAAAAGTGACGGTAATCTAATTAAACTTCTGGTAGGCTACTTGCGGGATACGAAGTTTAGAACAAAAATTGGTCCTAAAGTATCTGACTCGTTTGACTTGTGTGTTGGGGTTCCGCAAGGGTCTGTTTTAAGACCACTGCTTCTTATTATTTACATAGAAAAAGTAACGGAGGTAATTTTAAGTGGTGTAGATTTTGTGCTTTATGCTGATCACCTTGTTTTATATTATTATTTTTCTGTGTTTGCAGAGACTATTGCCCATATGCAGGCATGTCTTAATGATGTAAATAATTGGTTTGTGTCACAGGGACTTTCTGTGAATGTATCTAAGACTAAGTTTATGGTTATGCATAAAGCAAGAGACTACAAAGTACCTGTTGATGTTAAGCTAAGCTGTAATGGTCATGATATTGAACGTGTGTGGACGTTTTAATATCAAAGTATTATTGTGAATACTAACCTAAGCTTCAAAAATCATTTCGACTATGTTAAAAATAGAGTAAGTTCAGCTTTTGGGATGATTGTAAACCTAAAACGTTTTTCGAATTTCAATGTTTTTGTAATCATGCTAAATGCATATGTATTATTAATAGTGGATTACTGTGCTATAGTATATGCAGTCTAGAGTAAAGGTGAGCTGCAGGCATTGCAGAATAGAATTAATAGTTTAATTATTTAATTTACTGACAAAAATGTGTTTAAAAAGCGAAAAAACAAATCTGATCGCCTCATACTTATGCCTAATGTATTACTGGAGCAGACATATACGTTGTCAGTTAATGAAAGAATATGCTTGTATTTGATGTCATTTGTGTATAGAACGATAAAATATGGTTCTGGTATTGCTAATTTGGGCTCATGGTATGTATTGAAGCAGCCACAGCGTGTAACTAGGTCTAGTTATTAATGTCTACTAGAGTCCTCCACATATTGTAATACAGAGGTGTATAGGCAATTGTTTCTGTATAAAAGTATTACTGAATAGGATGCTTTGCCTGATAGTGTAAAGTGTTTTGAAGATTGTAATTTCAGGTCCGTTCTTACTCAACACTTAATTAGTGTGAGAACACCTATTGAATATTCAGTGTATCAACCACCGTAATGGGTGGTGCAGCATATAAATGTCTTATTGGTAATGAATCGTGTATGTGAAATTTGGATTGATTGGTATTAAGTCATTGATTTGCTTTGATAATGTGTGCTTGTAATTGTATTAGTTTTTTATTTTCTATTTAAGTATGTAAAATTATGATAGTGTCCTTCATTGAAAATCAGTACAATTGTATTGAATGAACCTGACACTGTAATAAAGTTCACTCAAACTCAAACTCAAACTCAAACTCGTTCTTTGCTTGCATCTTTATTTGCGTTTTTTAAACTTTAAATCTTTTTACTGCTAAGTGAAATGACGTTTTTAGGTTTTTACAGCTTTTGTCAAACCAGACAGGACCTAAATTTTGTTTGTGTGTGAATGGAATATTTTTGTTCATTGAGAGTCGTTCTGTAACTTTCCTAATATTTGTTATAATTTCTTCGTATGCTAGGTTCGAAGTAATTGACATTTTGTTAAGCTTTGATACAAATCCTGTAGATTTATTGCTGTTTCATTGAATTTCGAAAAACGTTTTGAATGCAGATATTTTCTTGCTCTCCGTTTGTTTGTACTATTATATATGCGTGATCTGAACGCGAGTCATAGTTCAAAGGAAAGGTACTAATTGCAGGGGCTGTTGCTTTTGTTGTTATGCACAGATCAACTTAACTGCTGCCTGCTGCCTTCAGGTAAGTTACTGCTCTAATTAGATCTGCCTGTGTTTTCCTATTAATAATTATTAGTTTTTCTGATTTTATTCACTTTGATAATTCCTTTTCTCTTCTGTTCTCGTTAATTTCACTTGTATTTCGGATTGCAGTTAAATATTTTGAATTTCTTATGTCTTTAATTGCATAGCAGTCAAATAATCCGCATCAGGCATTTAAGTCTCCTACTAATATGCCCTTCTTTCCTAATTTGTCTATGAGTGGTAGTACATCATCCTTAAATTCAAGTAGGGGTGGAATGTATGCTAAGATTACTTTACATTATGTGATTTTAGATGAGACTATGCAATAATATTCAAACTTTAATATTTCCCAGTCGTTTGCTATTTGTTTTAGTATTCCTGTGATGTATCCAGCACTTGCTTTTTCAAATTGAGATTTCTTGTTTGCATGTTCCTGGTGTATTACGTAATGTTCGGTAATTTTGTCTTTCATACGTAATTCGTTTCTTAACTAAGTTTTGGCCAGGCAGAAGATACCTTGTTTGTGCTTCAGAATAAAAGATAGTTTTTGGTCTACATTTGTACACAGACCATTCACATTCCAAAATATTATTGATTTTATATTGCGTATTGCATTGTTTAAAATAAATTGTTTTTTGCGTGAGATTGTTAAATAACTGTAATCATGCTGTAAATTGTTAATTTGCAAGCCTGCGCTCTTGTCAGTTTTGGGTGAAATTTCATTTACATTTCTGAGTTTGTGGGATTGTACGGGCTTGCTATTTTCGTATGCGAACGAATTCAGTGCTGACTCGGGATGCTCTGCCATTTCCACTTCCTCTTCTTGGCCCCTGTTAGTCGTTTTATCAGTTGCGCTTGACTGCTGGTCTCTCTTTTTTTGCAATCTCGCTTTATGTTTTTTTTTATTTTAAGAGTTGAATCTTTGTTTATAAAAATTTTATTATAGTCATTAGAGGTTTTGAGTTTAAATTGTGCAGTTGCTACAGCTAATGTGTCCTTATGCTTGACAAACGTCACTAAAATTGGTCGTGTCCTTCCCGCAGTCTTCTTTTCTACTCGTTTTGTTTTATTAACTTGAATGTCGTTAAGTCCTAGTTGTTTAATAATTTTGTGCACTTCCCCAACTATGGTCTGCCATGTTTCATGTTCTTGTTGCTTTATTCTAAAGAAAAGCAAGTTTTTTTTCCTTCACTTCAGTTGGAGCATTAGAACCTCTTTATTGAGGTTACTAAGCTTTTTTAACTTGTTATAAACTTTCTTGTTGTAAGTCTTTATTTGTGTGTACATAAACGCTTGTGTCACTTCCCTGTCAGGTACATTTTTATCATCACTACTAAATTCGGTGTAATCGTCTTCTCCTCAGAGTCGTTTGGCAGAAGGTTTATCTTGGTTAGTTTTTATGTCAGATTTGGCTTGCTTTGGAGAGTGACTCACGACAATTGCTTGCATAGAAATAATAATAACAATCTCCTCAGTATTTTAGTTAGTAATAACCTATATTTATTTTAAATAATAGTATTTATTTATGGAGAGTACTCAGTAGAAAACTGTTAACATGCCTTATATTGTGCCCAGTACCCAATTTACGCCTTTAATATGCCAATTTGAATTATTTAGGAACTAAATTTTCTATTGGGCCGGGCTAGGTTGCTTCAAATTGGAATTATTTTTTCTTGCCTAAACAAAATTCTTAATGGTATTTATAAGTCAAATAAAAACCTTTATTTCTGCCTACACCATAAAATTACTGTGTTGTCAACTAAGTACACAAACTTGGAAGAAAAACATATTCTCAAGATGCAAATAAATATTTTTGGACTTAGTTACCTAAGACATTTAATATAAAAAATGTACCTAGTTTTTATCTTATTTCAAATTGTTTACATATCAGGCCTACATTACTTATTGTTTAACAATATGGCCTTAAATATGTGTTTTTCAAGTACATTTATATCTTCTTAATGACAAAATTTTTGTACTTCAGCTGACAGTTCAAACTAATAATAATCCTCTTACTTAAAAGAAGTTAAGTCACAATCCAGAACAAATGTAAAAGAGAAACCGCGGGACATGTTTATTCCTGATGAATAGTCTAACGTCTTGTGACAAATAATTTTAAAATTCTTAAAACTTACCTGCTTACTAAATGGCTTCAAGTTTGTTTTTCATTCTAAGAAAAACTGAATTAAAAAAGTTTTAAATTACAACAGTTACTAGTGCGTTAATATAGGAAAGGATATAGTTATCAATTCTAGGTAATTTTAGTTTTAAATTTGCAGGGTTATTTGAATGTTTTATAATAAACCGTTTTGTATTTTTCTTGCATATTGCTTAAATTTAATTCATTAAAACTAAAAAACGACAAACAGAAAACAGATTTCTGGCGGCTGCTGTTTTATTTTAGCAAAGATCGGCGTTTTAAACAAGTTATAATTAAATATCAAAACGCTGAATTTCTTAAGGTGCTGAATTTTAATGAAAAAATAACGTTGTTGATTATAAACAAATAAGTTTATAAAAATTATGTCATTATAAGCGCAGGGCAAAATATTAGGACTAGGGCTGGGCTACATGTTTTGCCAAGCCTGCTAAGTATACTACAATTTGACACAATACCATTAGTTCTAGTCGCTTGTACTTAATTCTAAACAATTAAAAGCTCTGATACAAATTTTAAGTTTAATTAATATTTAAACAACTTCTGAGTGAACAAAAGCATCAAATGCTTTTCTTTTTGTTCCTGATAAAGTATTTGCGTTTTTTAATTCATCTGATTTTAGAGCTTAAAATTCACCCTCAGCTTTAGTTTTCAACCTTATTAGTGCATTACTGACTAAAACAACAAATGTTTTAACGTTTAATAGTAATATAATAAGTTCTGTGGCTAATTGTACAACCTAAATAGGTAAGCAATATTCAATAATTATTAAGACCTAAGCATTTAACATAACACACAAAACTTGAAGTTTTAGGGTATTTTAAAGACTTTGTTTGATGTATATAGCTACGTTCATTTTAGGCTTTACAATCACAATCTGCTGCTTGAAAGTTAAATAACCTAACTATTTAACAAAAATTAACTTTTTAATAATATTGCTGTTACAATAAAGGTTTTAATCATCATCATTTACATAATCCTGAAATTTGTAATGAATCATTTATGTAATTTTACTTACATCACTTTTAAATTTATTTAACTTAAACTTATTAATAATTTTTTAAACTATTTGCTTTTTGTTTTGTAAGACCAATATGCTAGTGTCAGTAAAATAGATCGCGTTATTTACGGCTCAGTGTCGTACGGTCAACGAAACATAATCTACTTTGGTGGTCCTTAGTGACCACTTCTCACTGTATAATCCTAGGGAATGAGACTCGTTTTCTGTAGAGGAGGGGCCAGGGATAGGTAAAAGGGTACAAACACTGACACGATCTAACGCTGTAGCTATCTATACCTTTACCTACAGTTACTTGTTAAGTGTAGTTGTATGAACTACAGTTTAATTGACCTAATAAAAATTTATTCATATTAATTATATAGCTTCTAGTGTTGATTAAACTAACCAGTTTTCTAAGAAACATTGTTCGAAGGTATCATGTTTAAACGCATTAGAGAAGAAAATCTTTTAACTGCCTACAAATAGATGCGCAAAGTGCAATATAGGTTTTGAAGTTAATTCAACTAACCATTTTTCAAAAAATAACTTTTAAATGAACTACAAGTGTATCCAACACTATTAGTATTAACGCAAATAATCCTATTTACGATACAGGAAATTAGTGGACAAAAGGAAATGCCTGGCATGTTCTTTAAATAACAAATAAATACATAGTTGTTACTAAAAATCCATCAAATATATCCGGTTCACTGAGCCAAATTTCGTCTATTTCTTAAAACAAAATCATTTAGTATAATCCTAAAATTGTCACACAGTACACTGTCATGACAGTTTACACATTCAGGTAAATGATTTTATTAATTAATAGAGCGATATACAAAAGAGTTTTCAAAAGATTTTGATTTAAACTTACAAGGATGTTTCAGTAAGAACATTTCCCTAAAACGAGTTAAAGGAGCAAACTCCTTCATACCAAACCATTTCAAAAAATTTGAAACTTTTGAACCATATTTTAATGTATTAAAAACAAACATCTAGAGTAATACATAATTCTTTCAGATACAGATTACTTCCTCTTTTTTATCACTAGCATTACCTATGAAGAAACCAATTGTTCTATTTATTTTATTCTGAAGTACCTGTAACTCTTTTTGGGTTTGCACAGCATATACATAGGGAAAGTAGTCAACTTAAGAGAGAACATATTATCAATAATAATATATACGCTCGCGTATCACTATAACAACACACCAATTTAAAGCCCAAAAACAAACAAACAACCACCACTTCCAATGTACCAAGTGGTCTAATTGATCTACAAACTGTCATTATGTGCTTGTCTTAGTCCTTGGAAATTTAAATTACACAAGACAGAGTCATAAACCTAATTTTCTGAAAAAAAATTATTTTTAATTTTAAAAAAACCAAAAATTACATTGTAGTGTTTTCAAAAACACAAAAAAACATTTTTTTATAAATCGGACAAAAATTGTAGGAGCTAAAGGGTGCTGAAAAATTAAAATATAATTTTTTGGTCAACTAAATTTGGCTGCCGTTTAATAACTATTAGCAAATTTATACTATAAAAAATCTGACTTAGCGAGTGCCCAATGCTTAATGCCCATGGGCATCATTTTTTTAAGCAAATCTAGTATTTTTCACATGCGCTTTTAGAAAAAAATATGAAGCCGATTCGGCGTGATCACATCTGAACGTTCCCTCGTAAGTACATTATAAATAATAAATTGTAAATAAATCTGAAAGATGGTTCTTGCAAATTCATCTTCTTGTATTAGCGGTCTATTATGGAAAGTTGCAAAGACACCGAAAGATTGAGACCACCCAGCCCTGTCCCGAATCCTGTCAATGGAGATGTCTACTCCTGCTGCCGCGGAGGTGGTAGCATGGCGAGTACTATGCGCGGAAAAAATATTAGTGTTAATTCCGCTCGTTGTCAACAATATCTTAATCCATCGGGTAATAGTGAGTGCCGAAACTGGCGTGTGTGGACTAGAGAGACTTATAAACAGAATGTAATTGTCTTTCTGTAATTTGTTATTTCTACGTAAATATCCTAATATTAATGTACACACGCATAGCTCAGGCGATTGACTAAACTTTGGAAGAAATAAGCAGGGCTAAGGTCTTCCTGGTTCACATGTATAAATTCCTGAAGTAATTAAAATTTTGATTCCGTTATTCTTTTAATAGATGTTATCTATTTGTATAATTGACAAAGTCTAGACCCTTTGAGCTGTGGCTAAACTTACTAAGCCAATAGTTTTAGATCTTGCAATGACAGCTGCTTCAGCGGTTCTAGTTCCCTAATATAGTTTAGCACCGTCGCTGGATCCCACGTAAAATTTTATCTTTGGGCTAGTGGACGGGTCTTTTCTATACCCTTCATAAAGCGCAAGATGAATGGATGATTATTATGTAATTATTAATGTACGTTTACAGTGTAGCCTAGTATTGTAGTATTGTGGTCTTGAGGACTACAGTGTGGAATTCGAACATCGCCATGCTCAAGCCTAGGCTCCAGGGTTTGATTACCACTTTAGCTTTTTGGCATCCAACTTTCTCAAGACGTAATTTGTACATAAGTTTATTGTTTATACATAGTAACGGTTCGTCCGTACGTCTTTTAAATATCACAATTTCACAGATTCTTTTTTATTGCTACAAATCATCGACACACATATCGACGGTGAAGTATCAAATTGGTTAACTTCCACGTTTTGCTAAAAGCAAATCGGATTTCTTCCACTTTTTATTAAAAGCAGAACGGTTTCCTTCCATTTTTAGCTGCAGAAAGCATTTGTATAGTTATAGCCACACTAGAAACAAACCAGTTTTATTGGGATGATGCACAAATGACATCATCGAAATTTAGGGTTGTCCACAAATGATGTCAAAGATCGTTGCAAAAATTGAAGGAGTGATCCATAAATGACGTCAAGGACTGTTGCAAAAATTAATGGGGTCGTCTATAAATGACGTCAAGGACTGTTGCAAAATTTGAAGGGGTCGTTCATAAATGACATCAAGGACTGTTGAAAATTTGAAGGGGTCGTTCATAAATGACGTCAAGGACTGTTGAAAAATTTGAAGGGGTCGTTCATAAATGACGTCTATGCTCGATATAAACATCGAAGGGACTGTGCCTAAATGAGGTCCATGGACGACCATTTTAATATTTGGTATGACCATGAACGTTATTTATGAACCACCCCTTCAAATTTTTTAACAGTCCTTGACGTCATTTATGAACGACTCCTTCAAATTTTCAACAGTCCTTGACGTCATTTATGGACGACCCCATTAATTTTTGCAACAGTCCTTGACGTCATTTATGGATCACTCCTTCAATTTTTGCAACGATCTTTGACATCATTTGTGGACAACCCTAAATTTCTATGACGTCATTTGTGCATCATCTTAATAAAACCGGTTTGTTCCTAGTGTGGCCATGCCTATACAAATGCTGTCCGTAGCTAAAAATAGAAGGAAACCGTTTTGCTTTTAATAAAAAGTGGAAGGAAATTGATTTGCTTTTAGCAAAACGTGGAAGTTAACCAATTTGATACTTCACCGTCGATATGTGGATTAAATATAGCACATGGAAAACTCGTATTTACCCTACTTTTACTTGCGCTGACTGCAAACGCTTCATGTTTGCCTTACTACAAAAGCATCGCTTACTAGTGATCAAGCTAATTTGCTGTAACCTAAGCACCTACTTCGGGCCTTCAGTCACTAAATCAGGCGCAAAGCGCTGGATTCATTAATAGAAAAAGTGTAGCGCAATTCCTTAGCATATTTCATTGTTTATTTAACACAGATAATTTTTGAGGTTTTCTATTTCCGTTGTAAGGCAATGTGCCGCCATGAAATGGGCAAGAGGCACAGAAACATAACTGGTCGTTGTGTAAACGTTCATTGAAAGTCAACAGATATACGCAGCAGTTTGCATTGTTACACTAGTTCAATTATATCACTAAACGTTGTGTTGTCTCTAATTTTTCCTGTACGTGCAGGTATAATGTGTGTTTTTATTACCCGTTCGAGCACTGTGTTAAGGTTTTGGCTGTTTCGTTAGTTATGACGCAATCTTAGCTATAAATATTTCAAAATTACTACCACAGTTATAGATAATGTCTTCAATCAACTTATTAGAAAACAACAAGCAAATGAAAGCTTCTTTTTTGTACATAATTTGCTTAACATAATTTAAAGTTTGGCTTGACCTAATTTTGGCGTTTTTATAATTTCTTGAACCTACATAATATTAGCATTTTCTAGCATTTAAAAAACAGGACAAACTACCATTTTAATAATAATACATGCTTTAAAAATATTGGTATTAATGACCTAACAAGTAACCACTCAAAAAACAATTTTGTCCCGTTTAAACCAGGACATTGTATTTTTTTGTAGTAATCTTGACAATAGTTAATTTAATTTTATTACATTTAATACATTTTAAAGGCAAGGTATTCCTATTTATGATTTATAAATATTAAACTATTTTAACACACAACACATTTTATGGATATTACCGCATTTTTGCCACGAAACCCAATGATCACTTCGTAAAACTTGTTTTCTTGGTCTTTCAAGGAATTTCGGCAAAAGTTTTGTCTTTGAATAGAAATTTGTTTGAGCGCACAATTCTTCTGCAACTTCAGAAAAGAGTAACGTTTCTGCTATGCTACAACCTAAAACCAAAAACAAGTGATATAAAGCACGACGAAGAAGATAAACTAAAAAATAACAGGATTTGTTAGGGAAACATTATAAGGGTGAACAAACAGCATAACATCAATAATAGTGTCACACTTGAACAAAAACGGTGTTGTACGGTAAACGTCACTAGATGGTTAATTGAAACCCAATCTCCTTCAGTGCTCCTTAGTTACGCCTACTTACTGTGGGGGCCTAGAATATGGGACTTCTGCTTTAAGCTTAGCATCTAATTCACCCAAGTTTATTGAAATACTGGTCTAGATCCTATTTTAACACGATGAATAAAGTTTTGGGGGAAACTTAAAAAATTGAATGTTAAGTAATGTTACACAAAAATGTAAATAAGCATATACATACATAGCAATTTGGTGGTTAATGCTTTTCACAGATCATTGCACATTAGTAGATGTAAAGTGATCAAGAGCAGGGATGCCACACGTCCCGGATTTGCCGGGATGTCCCGGAATGGACCTTTGTGTCCCGTGTCCCGGGCAGGGCAATTCCAGGACAATCCCAAAAAATCTTGAAATTGCACAAAATTACAATTTATGGAGCATGTTAGATGTAACAGTAAACATTAAAGTTGATGACGATCAATTTTACACTGACTTTAGTGATTGTCGTTTGTCCCATTTAAGTTTAGCAAACGACCCTACATGCGAAAAGAAATGGATACAGTTTCTTCAAAACAGTGAATCACCTAGCTATTTAAGATTGTATCTTCTATTTTGTCGGTAGCAGTTAGTAATTCCTATGCAGAAAGAATATTCAGCATAATGAAGTCGGCCTGGACAGATCAAAGAAATTGGATTACACGTGAAATTTTAAAACCCAAGCTCCAAATTCGTATGAATTTTAATTTTACATCCTTCGAATTTTATGATTTCCTTAATTTAGGCGCAAACACAAGTTAACTTGCCTAACTTAGGTTGCCTAACTAACACTTGTTAACGTTGCCAAGCAACACCGCTGTTTGCCAGAGAATAACATCAAATGTTACAAAAAAGTTTCAATGCACGTTGGCGGAAACTACAAAGTACCAAGTGAAAGTTGAACCTTTAGTGGTCCATCTGGCGTGAAAAAGTTAAAACAACTACTCAGAAGTAAAAAGAGAGACTCACTACTTAGAAGCTTTTTAGAAGTAACTTAGTTACGAGCAAGTAATGTCTCAATCCAATATAAAGAAACCAAAGCTAAAATTATTCTAGGACTGTAGATATGCATACGTAAGAGTGCTTCGAAAAAAGTTAAATCTTGATATATTTAAATAGAGCGGCCATCAATTAGACAGTGTCAGTCTACCTTGTAATGCCAAAGTGTTCAATACAAAGCTATACAATGTTTCTGCAACGTCCAGTATTTTTTTTCTGCGCACTGGCGCTCCTCCTACTTGCAACATGTTGCAACACTGTAGTGCATGCCCAGCATGAATTAAATACTTCTATAGTTGACACTTAAAGCACCGCTCCAAGATCTCAAAGTACACCAAACAATAATAGATTATTTACAAAGGATAAGATAGCCTTAAAAGCAATATAAAACAACCTTCAGCAAGACAAACCGTCTTCTTTCAGCACTGATAATACGCCATCTGCCGTGACCAAGCCTAGTTCATTCAACATGTTGATTCTTCAAGCTTTAAAATATATGCTTGAAAATTTAAATACGCAAAACGTGTCCGTTATTGGGAATCAATGTAAATTGTATAGCTTGACACGGTAATGAAGATTACTTAAACTCAAACTCAAACTCAAAAAAAAAAAAATTATAATTGGTGTAGTTAACAAGTACAACTAACACGAAGCAAAGTCAGTAGTAAATACAACGTTTGATTTGATAAGTGAGTGCAAAATTCACCATTACGTTTAATACAAATATATATATGTATATATCACAAAATAAATGATGCGCATATAACACGTGTACAATTTGAAACCATTGCTAAATGTGCATTTGTTATTGTTTCTCTTTCTGCGCATGTGCATCCATCTAAGTGTCGTTTATCCTGGTTCTACTCCTTTTTGTATTCAAAATGATCAAGATTTATTGTTATGGAAAACTATGGTTCCTAGTTAAATCAGAAGGGGATCACCAGAAACAGGTGGCCACCACCCACCACAAATCGACTGTAAGTACCGCAGCGGACTCATAGGGACTCCTTCACCATCTCAAGCACTCCTTTAAACATTAACGTTTCCATCCGACACCGCTCGCCTCACAGAACACTATTAGAACAAACGAAAAGGTTTGACCCTACAACACCACTTGTTCAACATGGATCAATGAGCCTTGGTATTATACACGGCAGTTGAATACCACGAACAGCCAAACTTTCTAACTGCAATTAACAACGGACAGTCTATCTATGTGCGTATATTTAAGTAGTAAGCATTTTAAACATTTCATTGTGTGTATTCTGTTTTGCATTTATTTTATTGTTTGATATACGTTTGATTCTAATAATACTGTGTTTGTTGGTTTACAGCGCTTTGAGTGTTCCATGCCTAGATGTCTGTTTAAAGGCAGAACGTATGTGGCGTATTAAGCTCACGTTGAGGATATTCATCACTGTGGAGATTGCAACTGATTTTGTTCTAACAAAACCCATCACTCATGTCTGCAGCCTAGCGAGCGTCTTGCAAACTATGACAACAGAAACTAAAATTTAACTGGCAATGGAAATAGTCGTTCAGGAGCAACCTACGGACTTGATACTTCTACAAGCAGTGAGAATAGTCCCGCAGGCCGTTTACGTCGCACTTGTCGTTCGTCACTCATAGATCTAGATGTATTTTAAGAATCATCAAGAGCTCATAAAGGAATAATTGTGACCTACATGCATCAACCAACTGAAGAGTCTCAAGACATTACATACATTTCGACTGAACTATACGAGTCTATTGTGAAATTTTTAACTCAAAACCTAGCTGTACATATTAGTATGAAGGCTTAACTTATAATAGATGTAGCATTAGACCTTGATTTCACTAGAAAAGTTAACCATTGTTAGCCTTAAGGAAACACGCTTTCGGAGTTAACCCTTGGTAAATCTGTATGCAAGTTTCTTAAGGCTAACAATGGGTTACTTTTCTAGTGAAATCAAGGTCTTAGAGTTAGAAACTATAGTAGATAACGAACCAAAAAAAATAGACAAGAGCAATAGTTTAGTGTCTACTAACTACGATATAATGAATAAAGACATAATTAAAAACTTTATATTTAATAGTGCAAGTAAAGTTACACAAAGGTTTAACGAATTTAATAGGCACAGTACTAGTTGGACACTTTAGCAAGTAAATTCTATTCAATTTAAAGTAGAAGTTTTGAATTAATTTTCAAATGCTGAAGCAAAACGATATATTAAATTTCCAAAACTCAACTCAAGAAAATTAGGATATTTAAATATTAAAACAAATGCAACGACTGCTTTAAATTCTGTGTTGCATGTATATAAATGTTGTGTAAATTTTAATAAATTCAAAAACATTTTAATTTTGTGTATAAACCTGCCTGTGTACTAGTACAGCTCATACACAATTTGATTAGCATATGTGATGCATCTTATTATATGGCGCTGCACACATGCTTACATCGCTGTCTCAATTTGCATTAGATTTCGCACACCTTGGTAATTCCACTAATAATTGGCAACACTAACTATGCAATGACTCTCCTACTCTCCTCGCATTATATTTAATTGGATTGAATTACGCAATAATTATACCTATCAATTGTACAGCTTCACTTTCGATACATTTTACCTAAATGAATTTAATCTCTTTTCTCTCCCTTGCCTATCTAAATACTTACCTACCTTTCTCCCTTGCCTCGGTCCTAGCCTCCCCAGCCTTTCATCTCTAGCCTCCAGATTCCCAGTACCTCTAATTTGAAGACGTACCTCCCTTTTTTGTTTTACTTTCACCCATTTATCAACACTAATAACCACAATTAACCATCTTCACCTGTAAACAAGTAGTACCGTAGCACATTTTCATTTAGACAAATAAGCACATACACAAAAATAGGCACGATATTAATCAACTTTGACTCAATTAAACATAGCAAATCTACATTAAATTCAATAGCTAGTAGTTTTAGACTTTTAAGTTTAGCTATATTAAGGCCATTAACATTGATGTGCAAAATTTGAACTCCTTAGATCTTGTTAGAAAAGACTCATTTTTACTTAAAGTGCTACGCTCGTGTACATTACCTACCACAGAAACATTAAAAGTATTAAGGTAATCAGACCATGGAATTAAGCACTGCATACAATTATTTAAATCACCCAAATTATCTAACTAGTCAACCACAATGACAGTACTGCATCTACTGCAAACAACTTCAATTCTTTTCCCACTACAGTCTATACAAGAGTAGATGAAGTATATACAACATAAAAATTTTCATTGCATTTACTCCATACTACAACTGCCTAATTCCTACTAAGCCTTTATATACACGTACTACACCTATCCGCTGTGGTGCAAGCAATGATAATAAATAATATTATAAGCTATGTAGTACTACAGTCAGTAAGTAATACCTTATAAACAAAACCCAACCTAAAATAAAGGTTTCAAAGAATGTAGCAAAAGCAGACTAGAAAATAATTAGTTGCGGACAACCAGAGACTAGGCCGGAATTATAATTAACTCTGTTTCCTTTCACCCTCAGTTCAACAAAGACCAGAAACAATTAAAAATATTTAAAAAATTCGAAAAAATCAAAACATTGAAGCAAAATGGGGTGGTTGAGATGAGCTAACTGTTTCACGGAGACAGTGAAAAGGTAAGACAAAGTGGGAAGCAAAAAAGTAGCAGTAGCAGTTGGCTTAACTTAGTTGTCTTAGCCTGGATTTAAACTCAGAACTCTACACCCTAGATTGCCGCCCTGAACTAAGAAGACGCTCTAAACGATTACTACTCACAACAGTAGCTATATGATAGTAGCTATAATAAGCTTAGATGGTTAGTACTACCCATCCGGCTCTGTGGCCGAGGGGAGATTTTCTCTATCCTCGATAAACTCGGTGGTTTCTTTTTGATCCGCTGAGCGAATCCTTAGCCGGTAGCGTATTTGCGTCTCGTTGCACAGAAGTTAGTGTAGTGGAAATGCTTGGTGGGGGGAGGTGTGTGAGAACTGTTTGTGCGCAACTAAGGGGAAGTAGTGTACGTTTCCGTTCATTCGTGTGTAGAGACGAAGACGGCGTGCTAATTGTGCCTCGCAGGCTAACAGCTATTTCTTCGTGCAGTAGCATAGTTGCAATACCATTCAGCAGACCATACATTGCGCCCTTCATTCCATAGCATCTGCTATTACTTTCACGCTGCGTCGATATACGGAATGCAATACGTGGGGCACTCAGGGTTGGGTGTACTCGTCTGCACTTCGGCTTGGTCTCGAAGTACATTCAAGTGCAAATACCTAGCACTGTAGCCCTCCGAAAGGGAAAGTGTTCATTGCTCCTGAAGAGGAGGATAATCTACCTAGACTGCAATAGAGGTCGGCCGTGTTATAGCCACAATCCAATTATAATACATATTTAGTTCTTAAGATACCAGCTGTGCATTGTGACTGACTTCCTTCGGGAACGCTCCATAGGTGGTGTTCAGACATTCGTGTCGTTCATACCGAGGGGAAATGTTTGTTTACATTCACATGCTGGTACAGTAACTGCACTGGGTTATAGGTATATACCTGGAGAATCCGATAAGTGCTACATACTACTACTACTACTACTACCCAGCTCAAAACCTGGTTTAAAGCAATTAAAAACTACTACAGTGTTTTAGTACAAACATTACAAGATACTGCCCTCTGATAAAATATTACTATATAAAATTAATAAATAAATTTAGGTTACTTCACAACTTTTACACTACCACAAACCTAAAAGTCAACACAATAAAATAGCAGCAGTCACAAATAAATAAAATCAAAAACCGAATAAACAAAAGTACTAGTTGTAGTTAAAATTGATGAAATTCTTTATCTTGAAACTTAAAAACTGCTTAAAAGTTATAACAGCAAAAATACAGCACAGCCACAGCAACCCACTAAGATACCGGATACAGATGGGCTTCCCGCCTTTGCATTTGAGGCGCCAGGTACCTTACCAACACTACAGATAAGTTAAAACCGTTCAACCGTGGCTTAAGGTAGCCAGAAACCACTAAAGCACAGGTAAGGCAAAAAATACAAAAAGCACAGCTTAGGGAACGTGCACACTGCACAGTAGTCAGTGACGAAGTGATATATTTTTGACTAGATGTTTTAATAAATTGCAAATAACCTTAATAGTAGTAACTATTACTACACTAGAGAATTCACACCTAATTAATTTAAAAAAAAAGTTATTTCTATTAGGAAAATAAAACCAAGTCGCACTTATAATAATAATAATAACTTATTCATTTTGTCGATTTGGCGTCAGCTCATACAACATTAAGTTTTTACAAAATAGTTATTTACAAATTGATCAAAAAAAATCGCACTAATGCCAATATATTATATCAAAATATTTTTGATTCAAACGCTATAGTATTCAGCAGTTCATGCGTTGTGTAACTGATACCAACCTTCCATGTAAAACATAGGCCTACGAAAATGTAGTAACATACCTACAACAAGCATAATTCCAGAAATAAGCCGGTGATAAAAAGATAACCCAGGGAAGCCTTTGTCTAAAGCATAAAGCAGTTTTAAACTGACCGCACCCAATAAAATGTATGATTAACCCAGTCTACTAATATTCCAGTGAAAATGTAGTTATCCTTATATAAGAGTGCTTAGTAGTGGGCAGCAGGTGAGTGGTAATACACAAGTAGGCCAAGCTTTAAATCCAAAAGATAGAAGCGTGAGTTTTGGGCCATTTTTTTCACTAGAGATTCCTTGAACATGGAAGATGTTGGAATCACTCACATGAACTATGCCATTCAATGTTAATATTTAATCCTATTTCTACCCCCAAACCTGCTAGCAACCTATCTTGGGTTGCCTGAATGCAATTGTATATGCAAAGCTGAGCTGCGACTGCTAGTGCCTGGTATATAATAATTTAAATTAATGCAAAAATGTTTCTCACTATAATTATCAGTAAAACACAGCCAATAATTGTCTGATCAACTAAAACACATCTGAGCAATACGTATAAAGATAAAAAATTGGTCATTTCTAACTGCAATCCGTTTAGTAAAGATAGAAAGTCTGGCAAAAGAAGAGGAGTAATTGTTTTTATTTAGATCTGATATTTGTGCTAGCAAAATTGTACTAGATTCGCCAATTGAAAATGTTTGCGAAACATGCTCTGTAGGGAGAAAGAAGTTAATAATTCTGTTCCTTTAGCAAACATAACTCAGGCAAATTTTAACAAAATTTGCAGCAAAACATAAATATTTTATTATTGTAAGCGATTTTAACTACCCACTACTTCAATGGCAAACAAGTTTAGTAGTAGCAAACAATAGCAGTGCAGAAAAAGCATGATGTATTTAATAACCTGTATCTACAATAGCAAGTTGATTTTTTACGAGAATTATAGGTTTTTAGCAGAGCGTTCTCGACCTTTGCTTGTAACAAAGCTCAATAAAAATCAAATTCAGTCTATGCCACCTCCAGAAAAGAGTAATAACGTAGTTATTCAATACATTGTGCAGTTTTTGTCAATGACCTTAATTAATAACAATGTCGAATTAAATTTATATAAAGAAAACTCAAATACGTGAGAAAATAGCCAGAGTAGAATGAAAAAGTTGTCTTTTAAAATCAACAAGTGTAACGTTATAAGTGAAAGTTCTTCAAATGCAATCTTAGATGTGCTTATAACAACATACCTCAAGCTACAACCGAGCCAACTCGTAAGATCTTAGCAATAATCTAGAAGATAATTAGGAAAAATAGGTGTTCATTCCACCAATATATTAACTCACTGGACGTTTTAGTGACATGAAAGCCTATCTACATTTCCCTGTGCTCCCCAAACATAGTGCGGTGTAATATAAATAGCACACGTACAGTGCGGACGGAGTGAGAAGTGTAGTTGGAGCTTAATGCAGCCTTCTCTTATCCTTAGTATCATACGGCTTCCCAAGATGTGCTCTTGCCACACACAGTGGACGACAGCAGTTCTGAAACCATGTATGATGCAGACAGAGTATGGCGCTTTGTTAGATTAGAGTATACGAAGAAGGAAATAAATTACATTATTCTATTTTTCTTAAACCCCACTTTTTTTATTTCGGCCTCCCTCCTTTCTGGCCTATGAAGAGCTAGTGAAGACGGAGCATTTTAACTAAATCATTATAGCTTATATAGAACTATGTGATTTTAGATTCTACGAATCACAGCAAACTAAACTCAGTTAGTAATACACTTGTGATATGAACCTAATGTTATTCACTAATGATATTATAATGTGTTTAATGTATACTAATGTCTACTTGAAACCTTATAGATAATGTATCATGCATTTATCATACTTTTTATCCGGTTCGATTCCTATTGGAGACTCTGTCAAGTCTCTTTGCTTTGGCATTTCGTTTTTTTGGTTTTTCGTAGGTCTTCACTGCTATTTACCAGTTGGTCAATACATTATGTTGGCAAAAATTTCAGCACTTTCCAGCACTTTAGAACTCACCCCCCTTAGTATTATCACTTTAGTAACGTAACAATTTAACACACCCCGTCACCAAAATCATACTACACCCAACGACTGTACCTTTGACAACATTTACGGACGACCCCGTGTGTACATAACTGTACTATTACCACAGAAGACAGTACTAAACCTTGCCTTTAGTGCTTGCAGCTACTATACTACACCGACCTATGCTATATATGCTCTAGTATATATGACGCTGGTAAACATTGACGAGGACGTGTGTAGAGTAGAGTAGACTCCCACAACGGCCACAATGAATCCTCACTTGAAATTCTAACGAGCTGAGCTCAGGTCGGTCTGTCGTCAGCTGGAAACACAAAGAGGATTTAAACGTTGTATGTACATACTCCACAACTCAACTCGCATTGATATTTAGCACTCACTAAAAGACGTGCCACTAATGCTTCAATACGAGGCGCGAAAGTTCAAAGTGGGTGCCGTATTAAAGCCAACTTACGTATTATGTATTTATTTTATTTTAATATGTTCAAACCGTTTTTCGTATTATGTTTTTTGTCACAGATTCATTTCGTGCAAGTAGTGTGATTCCTGAATGAATTCCAAAATTCCAATAGCATTTTATTATAATATGTTCAAACCGTTTGTCGTATTATGTTTTTTGTCACAAATTTATTTTGTGCAAGTAGTGTGATTCCTGAATGAATTCCAAAATTCCAATAGCATTTTAACTTTCAGTAACCTCTTTTTGGAAAATTTCACTTTCCTGGTTGTAGGAAACATTAGCTAATAATTAAATACAAGTATTACCTAACTGCTATTTTCCAGTCATTCATACTACAATATCTAGAATACAACGAATTTGTATTTTGCAATCAACAAGTCCCAATAAACCACAATCGTATGTCTATCGTTTGTGCTACGTAAAAAATTATCGTTAAATCGTATATATGACGTGACTCGATGACGCTAGCGCAACGATAAAATGTCCGCGCGTGTGATGATTTAGAATCGCTGCACAACAACGTTATATTAACGATAATTTTTGATGTTCCTATAACGTAATGCTGAAACGATACTCTAACGCTAGGAATTTCTTTTTTTCCAACTATTACTTAGATGCATATTTAGGATAAAATCTGCAAACATATATGTACAACCCTATAAACAATAACTCAGTTGGAAAATTTTTATTTTTCAAAATCAATTAAACCACTATTAAAATGTTCATGACACATCAATAACTACATCACACAGTTTAAAATCCTTGAGATTTAGTCTTCTCACAGTCACACTCCTGTCTCGATGCAATCAGTAATTTCTTGAATTATTCACTTTACACTGTTCAACTAATTAGTAACATGTAGTTTTCTTCATGTCATTGTGTATTTATTTTAAAGTTAACTTTAGCTGGTGTACATTTTCGAGTTAACTTCTGCTTTATTCGTTAACTCAATTAAGGGAAAATGACATCCTCGTACTGAGTCAGGTGGTCAGATCAAGGTTGATCGTCTCAATTAAAATATGAGCACTGACCTACAGACACAACACTGTTGTTATAGCTAGGTAATTAACAATATTGATTCTGTAATACCCTGGATTCCGTTGTACCTGTGGAACCCCGAAATTCTATTCACACTTTGATCTGGATCAGTTCATCACGGATATCAAATATAATTATTTGGTAATAAGCACTGCACCACTTTTATAATAAACAATAGCTGCAGCAGATTTAGTTATAAGTATTATTAGCATGGCTTTAGTTGCAAGTTAGCTAATATTTAAACCATGGTTGGTACTAGAAAAAACTTTCAGAGTTTTAAGTTAAAAACTCTGAAAGTTGTTTTTAGTGAGGAACGATGTGGACGTGGGCTCCTTCAAGTACATAAAGGCTGATGTGCAAAATAGTTTTATCTTTTCGTTTTTTAATCGTTACCAATGCGAAAGTAAATAACGGTGCGTAACTGTCAATTTGTACCGGCATCGTAGCGTTAATTTCTTACGAAACACAAACCATTAATTATGGTTATATCATACCGATTTATTAACGCAACCCTAGAGCCGAAACATAACCGTGTGACTGTGACTTTTGCCAATCGATGCATTAACGTTAGAATTTGATGAATATTTTTTAGTTAATATTTAACGATTTTGAATAGTTAAATTTTAACGAAACCATATTTAACGTTTACAAACGGTTATGAAACCATTCTGAAACTGGCCTGGTTCATTGGGGTAAGTCCCATTTCATAAGTAAGTAAGAGTAGGAACTCACCAATTTTATAGGTACCTACTTTTGAATAGTGACTTTCTTGAAAAACGAACTGCCTCTTGAAATATGTATTATGTGCAACGTTTCGATCTTATTGATCTCGTCGCGACGTCCCGACAATCTTCCTGTACCTACAACCTACAACCTGTCATAACATGATCTTCTCAACTCACATACGGATCAACTTAATAGCGAGAATTACTTAGTACTAAGGTGCGTAAATGTGATCACCTCTTAAATGTGATCAGTGGCCGCCGTTTAAATATTACCGCCTTTAAAAATCTGTGCAACTAATATTCATACAGCTTATAGTCTCAGCTACCATCACTAGTGATTTCAGCATTTTTCCTCGAAAAACCTGGCTATGTAAAATTATGAAAGTTTTGATCACTTTTTTAAATTTTTTCATGCCGATCACATTAAAGACCCTACTTTTCCATTACCTTTAAATGTATTTAAACTAACTGATCACATTAGGTGCACTTGGGGCGTTGTAAGACTTTTTAAAATTGTTTCGTACAATGACTTGTTTCTCTTGCAACTTTTAATTTTCAACACTGAGTATTCTTGTGTGCATAACGGATTAAAAGAGAACTATAATGATAACTTCTTCTTCATGGTGCGTCGGCTGGGTAAAAAGTTACAGATTTTCAAAGTTAAAAATAATAAACCTGATCACATTTACGCACTCTACTGCTACATCCATTTTAAAAGTGCCAAGAAGAAGATCAAGTAGTATATCGAAATGTTTCACACAATATTTCCAAAAGCAGTTCGTTTTCAAGGGGACTTACTTTTTCCACCACCGTTTTTACCACCACCACCGCCAACAAAAACCGTAGAATTTAACTCCTACCACCGCCGCCGCCAAAAAAAACCGTAGATTTGAATTCCCACTACCACCACTTAAAAAGTGTTATTTTTTTAAATAGGTACTTACAAAAAAATGCTTGTGGGCATTCGAAAGTGTTTTTTAGTGGTGGTGGTTGGAATTAAATTCAATATTTTTTGTTGTCGGTGGTGAGGATTGAATTCTACGGTTTTTGTTGTCGGGCGGTCGTGGTGGTGGTAGTGGAGATTGAATTCTACGGATTTTGTGGGCGGGCGGTAGTGGTGGTGGTGGGGATTGAATTCTACGGATATTGTGGGCGGGCGGTGGTGGTGGTGGTGGGGATTGAATTCTACAGTTTTTGTTGGCGGTGGTGGTGGTAAAAACGGTGGTGACAAAAGCAGGTCCTTTTTCTAAGAAAGTCACTATTCAAAAGTACCTATAATATCAGTGAGCTCCTACTCTTACTTACTTACTAAATTATTCCTCACCTGTGTCTTACCTACTTATCATATTTTCCATTTAACGTTTTATGTATATTAAGGTATTGATTTAGGCATAAATATTGCATCATAAGTACTTACTATAGTTTGGTCGAAAGCTTTGAATTCAAGGAGTGTAATCTAGAGATACGCTTAAGCAATAAAATACAGCCTTTGTGTTACTATCATTATATCGTGCTTATGCCGTGTACTAGAAGGGTTTTCTAAAAGAGATCTCTTAATTCTTAGATCAAATAAAACAACGACACTTATACGACGCAGTGAGTTAGTAATTAGGATTCGTGTAGTGTCTACTAAAGGCAAATAGGCTTCGCAATTGTTTTTGTTATTTTCTAAAATCCAAGCACTGATTTTTAAAATGAACTTGTACCCACGGGTTGTTGTCAAATCAACATATCTAAATGCATTTATGACGGATCCAATACATACACTGCATAAACTGGGAAGCCAAAAAATAACTATACAAGGGAAAACCCCTGTGGGAAACTGGGGACTCCTTATTTACAACTTGTACCCATGAAGAAAATAACCTCCTTTATGTTCCCTTGAAGGCCCAAAATAACCTCCTTTATGTTCTCTTGAAGGCCCAAAATAACCTCCTTTATGTTCCCTTGAAGGCCCAACATAACCTTTCTCATGTTCCCTTGAAGGCCCAAAATAACCTTCCTTGCAGGGAAGCATGCTTGATGAGTTTGAATACAAACAGGAGCAGAACCAGTAGAAATGATACGTAAATGGCTACGCATGCGCACATACAAACAAACAAAACAAACTCCTGAATATGTGTTACAAATATAGTGTCTTGTACCTACATCTTACAACCACAAGTATAATACATATTAGATGCAGTCTAGCTGTAGTATATATTTATTTTTATTGTAAATGTCCTAAAGTATACTTACGTGCAAGTGAACATTGTACTATTCACTCACTTATATAATCAAATGTGTTGTGGACTAAAGGTGTAGCCTTGCTGTGGTTAACCTTCTTCACGACATCAATTATTATTTCATTCTGCGCATTTAGGATTTCAAGCATGTATTTCATTGCTTGTAGCATAAACTTATGAAACGAAGCTGTAGACGAAGAAGGCAGCTGTGTTGTATTTAACAGTAGTGCCATTCCGCTAGAGGTTTCCATATTGATTTTAGTGTTGTCGGGAGAGTCCCCTTGATGTTTGAATTTTTCGTTATGCTCTTGGTTCACAGTTGATGATACGTCAGCTGCTGCTACAGTGTTGCATGTAAATGCAAGTGCTGGTAGGATAAGTAGCAGTCCAATTAAAATTCGTGTATATGCCATTGTGATTCTTAAGTGTTGCACTCTATGACTTGTAAATGTCAACTGATTAAAAGTAACTAAACGCAACAGCTTAAATAGTTTTTCTCAACGTTTTGTACAATTTGTTCCTAGATACACGCATTTGCTTTTAACGATTATGTTTTATTCGTTTACGTCGAAAAGGCATTGAAACCATCTCTTCGTATTGGATCCAGTCTTGTTTTGGCAGTTGTTTCAATCTTGCTATGCCAGAAGTATATGTGTCTGGTAATTGCGCCTTCAATTGGTCATCAGAAATTCCATGCAGTTTGTAATCTAATGAAGTATGCTGACTATTAGGTGCAGATATGTGGTTTTCTAATTTACCTATTGCTTTATTCAATAGCATTTCTGTACGCAGTTTTATAAGTTCAGCATTTAGCTTAGGGTCGATTGCTTTCATTATGGTCGCCATCTTTAGTTTTATGTGCAAGTATAGCGTTATCTTCGGAAATTAAATCTAAGAGTAAAGTAGTAAGACAGATTTCACTTCTGTACACTTTGTAAAACACTGTTGCCAATACGTTTTGCACAATTGTACGATATTTTGTCAACACTTTTCTGAGTCGCTCTAAACTAATACCATTAAGTTTTTTTTTATTTGTGTTTTATATCTGTTTACTAGATGCTTGCAGAATTTATTTAAATTAAATACAGTCTCAGCCAATGCGTACAATTGTTCTGATGTAGCAGTGGTTATCAAGTTTTTGTATTCTTTTGCTTAAAAAAACGTTAGATTTGACAAAAATTTGTAGTTTTGTTCAAATCGACAGGGTAAACAATTCATGCCTGCTATTATTAACGCTATGTCTAAAATTAATTGTCAGTTCCATCACAGTTAAATACGTTATTTTGCACATACATTGTAGGATTAGGACACTTGGGATGAAGATCTAGCATAAGGTAGTTATGTTGGCGTAAACTACAGGGTTTTTTGTATACTTCTTGAAGATATTAGGGTTTTCCAGGGCAAACATGTTTAGATATTTGTTTAATAATGCTTCTGTCTGTTGGCACGTCAAAAAGTATTAAGTATTCAAGCTTGTGGTTCTTAGTTCTTTAGAAAAGGCGTTTTGTAAAACAAGTATAACGCTAAAGTCTAAATGGTGTGACAATTCAGTAAATATTTTTCAAACAAGTAGTCTTGCTTTAGGATTTGATTCTATAAAGTTTAAATGATCGTCCAAAATCAATAAGCACGGGGTGTTTTCTTCTTCTAATAACTGTTCAATATTATTCAAATCTGAAGTAAATAATATATCTTCATCTGATGCAAAGTCAATGCCATAGAATTCTTTTTTCTTTGTATGTACACTAACATATATTACTTTATTTATTTTTTCACTAATTATTTGCTTACGATGTTCAACAATTTCTAGACAGAGAGTACTTTTTTCTGATAAACTTAGGCCACATACCATAGCCGTAAAAGAATGAATAAGTCTAAAATCGACAGTGTCTGATGTTGAAATTGTCACATGTAAAATGGTACTGAATGAAATTCTAACTTACAACACTTCTTATACTACTTATTTTAATATTAACGTTTTGGTTAACACTACATCTTACAATACTTTTCATTTATACATTAACAACTAATAGTATACTAGTAAACTACGACAAAATTGTGGACAAGAGATTTTAAATGTATCAGATTGTAACCTATTAGGTACGCAATTACAACTATGTAGAACTGAAGGTATCATACTTATAAACTTTCTAACTTTTCTATTATTAACTAAAACAGAACTACTAAATATGTTTAAGAAATCTTTATAACTAATTTACAAAGACCTAGAATGAAAATAGTATATACAATACATTCCACAAACTGTGGATCTCCCGCTTTGGAGCGCTGTACAGTTTTCTGCTGTAACTTGTTTTCCAGGCTATTGCATATTAATATATCGTTGAATTGGATTCCCATACGAGTCAAAATATTCAAAGCTGTTTATTAAAGTCACCCAGTAAGCTATCAAGTTTCGGCCTGGACTCTCCATTTTGTCGGTGTTTTGAATAACAGCAATACGATAAGTATTTTCTCGGTCCTTTTTTCTGCGTTTATCATTGCCGACCGCATTTGATCTGCCGCAATTACGTAGTATTTAGTTTACGCCCCTACATGTAAAACTTCAAGACATTGCTGTAGCTGTCCAGTGTTCATTGTCAGGCCGCTGTTGTTTGTCTAAGATCTGTAAAGCAACAGACACATTTTTTATTAACACATCCTGTTATATATCAAATTGCAAACAAGATTAAAAGTTGTACAAAAACGTGTATGATACTTTATATTTTAACGGTTCATCAAGACTTGTTTGTTACGGTCAATTTCAATGACGTTCTAATACTGGCTCAACAGAATAGCTGTAACCAATGTTGATAAGGCGGTTCTGAATTTCAATTGTTTCTGAACTTGGCCCGACTTGTTTACACTTAAAGCGTTTGCAAGCGTAGGAACTAGCTCGAATGCAAACAAGACACTTTCTTTAGTAATGTTGTCACGATTTATACCATTCCCAAGGCTTGGATTGGCGTCTGTTTTCTTTAAAGTGTTGAGAGCAAGCAACAAGTTATCTTCTCCGGCGCCGGCGGCATCTTTAAAATTCAACGGGAGTGTCTTGTACTCTTCAGATTCTTGATTCATTGAAATCGATATTTCGCTTAGATTGAAATGTTGAAAGTTGCACAAACCTTTAGTTAGCTTTTTAAGGTAGGCTTCAGAATCTACTGGTCCAAACACTATATACTGCGGCAACCGTACGTTGATACAGTTATCTTATAAGTGCGAGCTTACACCTGATAGTATAACATACGTTTTGACTTCTAGTTCAAGACATGGGTACTTAAGTGTACCGCTTTCAGGGTTAAGTCAATGCTTTTCAATTGCAAGTGGTTAAACAGTCTGTCTTTTCAAGTACAAAACAGCATTTACAATGTCCACACGAAACGGGCATCCTGAGTACCCTGCCCTTGTTTCAGTTTCAGCGTCAATGCAAAACGCAGGCGGAGATCTGCGCATGATGATTCGTATGTCTGATTCCCCCGGTAGCATGCGAGTTTGTTCAAAAAACGGTGCTTCAGGTCTTCCTACTATTGTATATGGTTAAGATTCTTTTGCAATATTGTACCGTTCCAAAAATCCATCGTCCAGTTTAGTAAACGTATTCGGAGTAGCGTTAGGAATGTAAAGCTGATTCAACATTTTATTCTTCTTTTCAATAGGGTTAGATAAAAGTTCTTTCTTTAAATAAAAGGTGATGGCGTAGTGATTTAAGTTGTCACTTATGAGCTGACCATTCAGTAAAAATTCCATGGTATTAAATAGCCCATAGAATTACATTGAACACGGAGCCAAGACATCAGTTGCTGCAATCAGCTTTTCATCGCTCAGCATGACCCGACAAGTAAGTTCCAATTAGGAATCAGATAATTCGTAATACTTGCCTGGGGATTTTAAGATGCCAAATATTATTGGGTTCTTGTTGTGTCTAGGGCTACGTATAGGGTAGTATGAATAGCATTCTGGGGCGTCTGCAACACTGACGTTAGTGTGCGGCAGTTTATCTAAGACAAGATTGCTTTGAAAGCATTTCGTGGATCCCTCGTAAACAGTAGGTTCGTCGTAAAACCTCTGTGTATCCATGATGATATTTTTTTCAGAGCTGCTAAATTTACAGTGGTATTGCTTTGTCGTCGGCTAGATAGTGAATGATGAGTTGAGTAACATACAAGTCTTTATATGTTATTTAGGTCTGTATGCCTTGCGTCTTTTTCCAGCCCCTGACTGGGCGGATGTTCTGCCTGCTAACTGTTTTCTGTTGTGAGAAATTGGGTTCCTTTTTAAGCGACTCCCGATCTAAGAACAACTGCGCACAACCTTGCGCTTTGAGCATCCAGTCTGTGTTCGTTTGCGTACCGCAAACCTTTCTCCAGTTAGATTGGCTGGCATCCTGCGTTTTACAGCTGGTTGTTTAACTTTTCTAATGCTAGTTGAACGACACTGTGTGATGCGACACTTGTGTGTACTTTGTCGCCTTTTAGATGGCCTTCTGGATTTAATTGAAACCAGGTATTTGTTGTCGTCTAATCCCAAACCACAAGATGCCTTAGTGTCGGCTGTGCTAGCTAGACCAACAATTGTTTTCTCTCTAGCTCCCATTTAGCTGCCTTTCAAGACTTTTTTATCAAGAGGTTCGAATGTACAATATTCGCCAAGTAAGCTATTTTCAATTAAATCTTCGTCTCTTACTTCTAAATCGTCTCCAGCATTTTCTTTAGGTTGCAGATTTATAAATATTTTTGCACACGATTTTTCGCATTTTGACAAGTATTGTTAGATTGCAAAGCCCACAATGCCTCCCAAATAATTCATTTTCTATAAATGTTAAAAGTGTATAGCTTGCGATCAGTGTTTTGATGTTGTTGTTACTTGAAAGTTGAAATACTAATAGGCAGATTTTTACACACAAGGCAATTTCATAGCAAATCGATTTTTGGTTCAGTTTTAAAGCTTGCACACTTTAAGTTAAGTATGTAAATCAGTTAAATGTTAACATTGTTATACTTTACGAGGCCGAAATTGTAATTCAACGATGGTCTGTGAATTTTCAGCAAGCGTGACAACGTTACAATAGTCGTTCACAAGTGTTATTCGTATAACTTGCTGTTCTTGTGGTTTTAATGGTAGATACAGTATTGGTAAAAAGTTTTGCACTGTCTCTTCGTTGTACGTGTGTGAGATGTCCACTGACTGCAGTAATGGCAGTGTATGTGTAGCGTAAAGCTGGTTTTCAATCAGATTGCACAACACGAGTAGACGTTTAGCTGGTTCTGTATGTTCAGGCTCTACATTTTCTTCAAATTCTTCGTTTTCTTTTTGTTGTTGTACTTGTTCAACCAATTCAGGTTTTAATTGAGCAACAACACTTGATTTAAACACAATGTTGTCAAATATTCCAAAGAACCTATTAACAAGCAGTGGAAGTTGTACAGTAATATTTTCTTCAAGGTTAGGCAAGCTTAGGTACTCATTGGCGTGTTCAAACTGTACAGTTGTATCACTTTATAATGTTTTAGAAAGTATACGATTTATTTCATGTAAAACATGATTCAAGTATAATTTTTTTGGTTTTTTTATTAGAATAAAATTTGCATAAATCTTGTACACGCGTATTTTTATGTACTCGTAATCTACTATTTCCTTGTATTTTTTTTCTTAAAAATCAAATTTAGATTCGTAGAAGCCATCACAAAACTTGTCGTGTTGCTGCAACCCCAAACACAGTGCTATAGGTTTAGGCAACACAACATACTCGTTGTCAGTACCGTCAAATGTTAGCTTGCTTTTTGTATTACTTATATTTAAAGGAAATTCAATTTTTAACGTTGTGTCATTATTTGCTCGATAACTCATCTCAGAATTAAATCGCTTAAAACATTTGCAAAAATCTAAGTCTTCTGTTGAAATTTCTTTTATAAAAATGAGAGTAGTCTCGAAGCCTTGGTATAACTGTATAACAATTTCCATGTTTAATATTGTTTCAGCTCCTAAATTAAAGTTTGCGCTAATAATAATAATGTCAAAGTCTGCTTGACATGTTTTTTTGTACAGTAGAAGGTTGCTGGTCATAAATCTTGATCTGCTGTGCTTAAAAAGCATTAAAAAAGAAGGAGGGATTTCAATGATGACACTATTTGATTTCGATTTATTTAGAAGAATCATATGTATATCGTCTGAAGTCAGGTTTAGGGGTTTTTGTTTAATTTGGAGCAGAATTGTTGCTTGACTTGCTTCCAACTTGGTGTTAAGTCTGCTCATAGAGTCATGTAGAATTGTCTCTTGTTTCTGGAAGTTGAAATATTTCTTTAAAGTTGGTTGGTAGTTTAAAAACAACTTCCCTTTGAGCTCTGTGTCAGCACTTTCCGTGCTACGCACTTTGCGCGTTAAGCTTGTCTGTACATGCTGAGGTGGCGTTGGCTGAGAGCTGCTAGTGTATTTCAAGCTAACTAATCCAACGTCATAGTTTTGAATGTTAAGTGGTGTGGGTAGCACGGCAATAAAGTTTGATTGAGTATTGTCTGAATATATACTGCTTTGCTGGTCACTGGTAACAGTTATGTATATGTTTCTTGTACTTGCAGAATCTCTGTCTCAGGTGGAACAGCAATAACTGTCAAGTCTTCTGCGTTTGTTGTTAATGTGCTGTTTAATAGCATTGGAAATATACAGAAAAAACGGTGAATCCATTTTAAAACGCTAAGCGCGGCTAAGTTTTTTCTTATAAAATCCTCAAGTAATGCTGTTGTGATTAATATCTTCAAGAAAGTAGGTTAAAGGTATTGTTTTCACGTTTACTGCTTTAACAATAAACAAGTCTTCAGAGAAATTCTGAATGTATCCTGTTTAACAGTGAAAAACATAATAACATGTTTATTCAAAAATCTCTTCTATATAAAGCTAATACTTTGAAACATTGTAGGTAACAGATGTGTGAATTTAAAAACAATAATAAATAGTTTTACGACCTTTGTTAAACGTAAGTTTCACACGGCTTATTTGAACACGATCCCTGTGCTTGTATTTGGGTGTCTGCTTCTTGGTACTGTCAATCAAATCTGAATACATGGCTCTCCAGACCTACTTTTGGTTTGAACAATTCACATTTTTTGGCGCCATTTTGATTGTTGAGTGGAATTTGTTGTTGTATACCTTTACAAATGCAGCAAAGATGTCAAGAATGCGTAGCGTGTTTTTCTCGGTCATGTACCTAGCTTCCTTCTCAAAGATGGTCCTAAAAAAGTTTTAAACACATTGCCTATATTATCCCTGTTATACCTATCAAACCATCGGATTGAAGAAGTTGTTAATGTAATGTAATGTAATGGCTTTATTGTCAAATCAAACAGCGACGAACACTGATTTCCACAGACAGACATTATTACTAGGGATTAGCTAAGAATAAAATAAAATAAAACAAATGTTGTTATACCTATATAACAAACAATAATGTTGTTATACCTATACAACAAATAAAAACATAAGATTAATACATATAACCTACTTTAAATTAAATACATTATAAAGCGTGTTATATTATAAGTATTTTTATACCCTCTTGCTTACAATCCATTTGTTTAATTCAAATTGATAGTCTAGTATATTTACGCATGCATGTACATTGTTTGGTACTGAGTTCCATAGTTTAGCTGCACGGTACTGATGAGAATTATGATAAAATGAGGAGCGTCGTAATATCTTAAGGAAGTAATTGTGTCTTGACGATCGTTTACTATTAGTTCTAATAATTTCGGCTAAACATGCTAGCCTATCCGTTTGTAATAATAGTATTTTTGTCATCGAGGCAGTTATATATGTTAACCTTTCAAACACAGTTAAAATAGAAAATGTTTCATATAAGGGTATCATATCAATGTTCTTATTTTTACGTATTTTCCTATTTGAAATACATAGAGGCTTATTCCGTATAAAATTATAATTATGATTCTTAAAATACAAGCATTTAAGGAAATAGTCAATTGTTTTTTGGCATTTTCGTAATTGGCTGTCACAGACAGCTCCCCATACTGGCAGTCCATAGTCAATTTGTGAGAATATCAGTGAGTTAAACAGTATAGGCATTAGCTTAGGTGGTATAAATCTTTTATATCGTATTAGCTGCGAACATTAAAATAATATTTTCTTAATAACATGAGCACAGTGTATATCAAATTTAGGTAGATTATCAAAATATATGCCCCAGATATTTAAAAATATTAACTCTAGACACATTACTATTATTACAAGAAATATCATTAAAATTAGCTCGATTTTTACTACGAGGCTTATTAAACTGCATAAATACTGTTTTTACAAAAATTTTTCCCATTAAATTGGTAATACACCAATTGTTTACATTTATAAGTGTACTTTTCAAATTATATTTAAGTTCCAAAGGATTATTAGCTTCTGATAAGGATCCAATGTCATCGGCATATAAGTAAGAGTCATTTAAAGTATCAGTTAGGTCATCAAAGAATAATGTAGTAATACTAATATGTAGATAACAACATAGTATTCTTAATAAATACGCAGGTAGCTTATATCTATTCTGAAGTTTAGTCATTAGTTTCAAATATTTTACTATATCGAAAGCATTTCGTAGATCTATAAATACCACAGCCGTGTGTTTCTTATTTTCTAATAAGGTATAAATTCTATGTGATAATTCAATTAGGGCATGTAGGCATGACTTGTTTTTACGAAAGTCATATTGTACCTTTGAGAGCAGTTTGTTACCTTCAGCTATATTCATAATCCGCTTAGCAATGATGCCTTCAAATATCTTTGAAAGAAATGGGAGGAAAGATATCAGTCTATATGATCCAGAAAGTAATTTATTGCTATTTGGTTTAAGAATTGGGGTAGTTACCACTTTTTTTCATGCATGAGGAAATTGCCCTGTGCTGAGTGCATGACTGAAAATGTTTGTTAGGATAGGGACAAAGATATCAGGAAGCATTTGAATAACATTTAAAAATACACTAGATAGTTTAGAGGACTAGCTACCCTTAGTGTTTTTAATTAACATGCTGACCTCTTGTACACTAATATAGTGTTTTAAATCATCAGGTGGGATCCTCTTAGAAAATTTGTTCAAGAGGTCATCCTTATTGGAGTGGTTTATCACAAAGCTACTAGCGAGACTATTAGTTATTTTGATTTTGTCAGTTTCAATGGAATCATTAATACAAAGTTCAGTTATACGTGTTGAATGTATTTTGCTGCCTATCAAAAGTTTAAAAATATCCCATGATTGTTTAGAGGTTTGCCTTTTTTAAAATTTATTTCTAAAGAACTAAACTTTAGCATAACGAACCATTTGTGTGACCTTGTTTCTACATTGTCTATATTTTAACTAATTTTCAGCAATGTTATTTTTGTTAGCTACCTTTTTAGGATGGTTTATTGTTTGTATATTTTTCTTAATACTTGCATTTTGCCATGCATTTGGTTTGGCTTTAATTCGTCTAGTAATAGTAGGTACCAGTTTTTCAAGAAAATATGTGCTAATGTTTCAAATACCTGTACTTTATCGTTAATATTAGGGAAATTATCAATAATGCTCCATTTTGTGTTGGATAGTTGAGTAGCTAGTTCTTTGAGATTAAAATTATTGTAATTTCTACATAAAATTGTTATAGGGGTAAATTTAAGTCTAGGCTTTTTCCGAACATTGTATACTATGTCATGGTCAGAAAGACCGGAATCAATAATGTCAGCTTCTAAAGCAAACGTCAAATTATTAGTATACACATTGTCTATTAGCGTTCTAGTTGTAAAGGTGGTACGTGTAGGTTTCTTAATCAGTTGACTTAAATTTAGCCTCATTGTGCATTAGGACAAATATTTTGAGCTATTACAATGGGAAAAAAGGTCCACATTCAGATCCCCTAGTACAAATATATCTATACATTTATTACACATAAATAACACACAGTCACTAAACTCATAGAAAAAGTTATCATCATTGACTAAATGACTAGGCGGTCTATAGATGTTTAGTATAGAAAAAAGTTTAGTTGATGGTAGTTTGACAATAATTCCTAGAGTTTCAGCCGACGGTATGCTAGTCTCGAAAAGTTCTGTGGTTATGCTATCTTTGACGTAAAATAATAAGCAACCACCGTGATCCTATAATATCTATCCTATATTTTCTATAAAGCATGTATCCTGGTATACTAATTTCTGCATCCATTATATTTGGGTTTAACCAGGTTTCAGAAAGACACATGATGTGAGTTTTATGTTAGTACATAATTACTTATAACATGTCAACTTTGAGTCGAAGGCTCCGAATATTTAAGTGCATTAATATAAATCCTTTAGGTAGAATAGGGGGCTCAGAGACTGAATGATAAGATAAAAAAGGGTCTTTATACAAAAAGAACGAGTGATCGTTATCTTCTATTGTTTGTAGATAAGTATTTGTATTGAAACTAGGGTCTACTATAGGCGTGATGCATTGAATACACTTCTGGGTATTTGAGTTTGATAGTGTTTTGAACTCAATATTTGTGATAGGTAGGTTAAGACATTTAGTATTATGATATACAGAATTGCAAGATGTGCACCTAATAAATAGTTTCCGTGCATTTGCCTTTTTACATATTATACAGATTTCCCTACACCCTGCTTTGTAATAGGCCATATAGAAAATCGTATGTTAACTTATATAAAGCCGAGGACTGGACTGGCATAATTACAATTTGTGCTTATAGTTGAGATGTAGGATTAATTAATTAAAAAAATGAATAGGACGTACCGGTTTTGTGGTTTAAACGATTATATGAAATAAAATTAAGCACACCGATACCTTAACTTAGGATGCACAATTATCTATTTACTAATTTTACACAGCAGTCACAAAAGAAATACAGTATGTTTTGATTTTGTTCACATTCTTCTGTCTTTAATGTTGTGGACGAACTTTTTCAGTCTTGAGCATTTACTTTTGATTTAGTGAAGAAATAATTTACATGTAGTTGAATGAAAGGATTTAAAGATGTGATGTATTTAGCGTTACAAGACAGTCAAAGCTCAATTATAGAGATCAGCACAAAGTTTAGTTTCACCTAAGCACTCTGTATATTTAGATACGCGGTTTCGCTGCAAAACGCCGTTAAGCTTCAACCTAGGGGTCAGATGGAAATTTCGCCGAACTTGGTCGGGTGTCGGCCCCCCTAACAGCAGTAAAGGTGAGAGCATCCAAAGGCTCTATGGCTTTAGGGACGCCTGAAACCCTTGTGGCACAAGCAAAGCTCCAACCACACAACCGTCTTGGAGGACAGTTAAAGGAAAAGTTAAACACTAGTTAAACACTAGTTTAGTTATTGTATTTGCCACTAACCGTATTACTCTTTCTACCATACTTGATTAGGTCGCACTATAAGTATTAAATGATTTGATTTCTTAGGATTTTAAGAACATTTGCACTGACTCTGCTCAAAACTCCGTTCCTGCATTAATCATAATAAAAGCTTATAAAATTCTATGCTTTATGCAAACTTTGTAATTGTATTTATAATTATTTAAAATATTTTACAGATACGGCTACCTTGGTCTGTGAACAAATATATTAGTGTCATTTAAGCTTGTTGGAAAATGCTTTTAAACGCTTTGATTATAGATTGTGGTTGTTTTGTTTTAATTAATCTGCAAAAGAGCTTTTTAAAAAACGCGTCTAGACAAAAGAGAATATTTGCAAACCCTGAATTGGCATTTTTTAAATCAGTCCCTAAAATTTTTAAATCCGCGGCAAAGATTTCTCCTGTCATATTTACTATAGTTTTTCGGCGTTTAAATATTTTTCGTATGGGCCCATGTAAGCTGTATGAACGCAGCTGGCTTAGTTCGCTATTAACTACAGCTTTGTCGTGAAACTTTTTAATGTTTTTTATGTAACTACTTAAGCCAGAAAAAGATCTTTTTAATCTAGAATAAAGATAAAGTTTTCTTATGTCTGCCATCTTGATAAGACCTTTATAGCTGCGACTACCACTAAGCAAATTTAAAATTAAAGTAAGATGGTTTAAATGAATCACAAACATTATATACTGGAAATACGATTTACAAATATAACAGTTCATTAACACTATTTTTTTGTAATTATTTTGCCAAATTCACATGAAATTGTTTTTATATGTGTAGCAGTATATAAGTTGTTACAAAAACTTTAATAAACAAAATACAACAACTTGAAAAATAAACATTTACCAAAATCTTTTAACTTGTGACTGCGTACCAGCTTAACGGGCGTCGCGGCTACTTTTCTCAAGTTCTTTTAAACGGTCTTCCTTTTTCCATCTAGCTGCCATCTCATTTGGGTGGTGATTAGTCATTATTCGCGAAGCCTGAATAATTTCTTTATCTATAATCATAACTTTGTCAAAACTTTGAAATCTTGATAATGATTTATTTGTTGTACACGCAAACATTTCCTGAGTATCAAGAAAAACACATCCCTTTTCTATCGTTAGTCCCTGAGCTTTGTGGATTGTTATTCCTCAATTTAAAACCAACGAAAACGCCTAAATTTTAACATACTGTTTAGTCCTAACATCTACTTTGTTATAATCAATCCGCGAACAACTATATCGCTCCCTTTGTAGTCTCAAAAATTTACTACAATTGCTGTTACAAAATTTGACTAAGCTATTCTGTTCTTGAGAGGACTGTATAGTATATCCACAACGGTTCCATTGCTTCCATTTACCAAACACTGAGTTACATCAATATTACGCGTTAACATTACTGGGGCTCCGTAATCGATTTCTAATGGATCCTTGTAAACTGATGTCGTCTTACTTATTATCGGCGGCACTTCTACAAAAGTAGGAAACAGCTTTTGGATCATCTGTCTGCAAAAAACATGAAAGAAACATATAAATTATTATTATGTGTATACATCTTACAATTCCGCATGCCGCCTTATGTACTTTAAATTAATAAAACTCTAAATTGTAGTATGATGAATAACTCTGAAGTATACATACCTATTGTGGTTGGCAACATTTCGGTTTAGCTCAAACAAATGTACGTAATTTTCAAAGCTCTCAAATTCTTCCTCTTAAAGATCAGTTTTCAGAATATGACGTTTTTGCTGTTGCAAGTTGGAGAAATATAATATAGTACAACTTCAATATCGCAAGGGCATTAGAAACTCGTAATATTGTTGTTGTTGTGGATCATTGCAGTTTTGCCGGAACGGTTTGTCGAATACAAACGCTGTGTCAAAGGATGTGTAGAGTTATAAAGCTTGCTGCAAATCGTCTGCTGGAGGAACAATAAACTGTGTGTACAAAGCTACATCGCCAACAACTGCACTGAAGATTATCGCCGAATGCAAGGACTGTACTACTGTTGTAATTTGTGAAGAAACAAATTGGAAGATTGTTATTTCTGAAATAAATAAACAATCACAAAGTACGTTGTTCACAATGTATTTTCTCAGCTAGGATTGTTATTGTGATAGATTGTGTTTGTCCACAAAACGTTCTGTGCTGACGAATAACAAAAACAGGTTTGTTCTTGTTTGCCGTCCTGAGTGTTTGTTCTACATTGTGATTGTGCACAATCCAATTTACTAGTTTGTGTTTGTGGTTGTCAAAGCACTGTCACAAACGAAAAGAACAATTGTTCTTTGTACACAAATTACAACAGTAGACTGTACGTGCAGCAAACGGATATGCAGCTCTAGCTGGATCTACAAGCTTTTTAAATTTGTCAACAAAATGCAGCAGCCTTAGCACGGTTGTTCCAACTTTGTCAAAAACCAAGACTTTGACATTTCGAAACCTTAATTTATCTTCTTTTTATATTCCATGTTTAAGCTGATCAGTTATTGTTTCAGAGTTATACGGTTTGATGCAAAAACATAAATAAAATGTGTTTGCACGAATATTTGAAGCACAAGAACCAAGGAAGCAACATACGCGAAACGCAAATGTTTTATCTCGAATTTGTTCTTGAGACAGCATGTATTGAACAGATTTTAGAGTTTGGGTTTTACTAGATCCTGGGATACCAACAATTTTCATTCGTAGAGGGTTGCGTAAAAACGTTTTGTCGGGCAAATCAATTTGTGTTTGTAGCAAGTCAACAATACGTCTCTGCTGGGGGCCAAGAAATGTATATGGAATCTCTGGAGGTGCATAGAACTGCATGATTTGTGACTGTATTAAACTATGAAAGTCGTTGCGATTTTTAACGTACAATGGTTCGCTTTTACAGGATTTGTCACTTATCGAGTCAGTTAAATCACATTTACATTTGCAATGAATATTATCTTTTGATGTTAGTCGATGTTTATAATAACAGTTTTTGCAGAGTATGGTTAAGGTTGAACGCTTAGAATCGTGATGTTGATATAATTACTAAAAGTGTGCGGGCGCTTTTGAAAGACCCTTGTGTGCCAAAATCGTTTTCTTCTCTATACTGTGCCAACAATAACTCTGATTCAGCTTCAAATTGATAGGAAAGTTTTTTGCATGAACAACATTTGACGTGTCTGCAGGATATGTTTCTCAGTGGTTTATCTACTGACCGTTCAGATGATTAGGTAATGGTAACTATTCAGTCGCTGGGTTTCAACTAAAGTTTATCATCTTGAAGATTGTTGACAGCAAGTCGCTGGATTTGGACAGACATATGAATAATTCCTCCTTGACAAGCACTGAAAGTAACTCGAAGCAGCAGTTGGCTAAAATTATTCGTATGACATCTAGCATTTTAGCTACGGCTGCAATAACTTTTTTCCGGTATTTTGCTCCACAAACCTATCTTCAAAACGACAATGACGCCACAAAATTGACAGTTTACAATTGCAAACATTCTGCGAAGGATGAAATACAAACTATTACAGACGTTCTAGCAATGTGGATTCGAAGCATCATCCATTTCTTAGTTCAACCCAACATCCAGAGTCCAAATCTTGATTTGAGTTTCATTCGCAATCCAGATTTAGGTTTTAAGTTGTAGTTTTTCTAGTTCGTCAGCGCCAAGTCACGTCTAAAGTTTCAGCAGGCCGAGTAAAAGTTCCAATATCTAGAGTCCAAGTCTTGATTTTAGTTTTATCCGGCATCAAGAATCAGATTTTATGTTGTAAATTTTCTAGTCTGTCAGCGCCAAGTGAGGTCCAAAGTTTTAGCAGACCGAGCAAAAGTTCCAATAATCTAAAGTCTAGGTCTTTGTTTAAGTTTCATTCGCCATCTTGATTCAGGTTTTAAGCTGTGAATTTTCTAGTCCGTCAGCGCCAAGTGAGGTCTAAAGTTTTAGCAGGCAGTGTAAAAGTTTTCAACATCCGGGGTCCAAGTCTTGATTTAAGTTTCATCCGCCATCTAGAATCAGGTTTTAAGTTGTAGATTTTTCAGTTTGTTAGGTTTTAAGTTGTAAATTTTCCAGTTTTCCAGCGCCAAGTAAGTTCCAAAGTTTCAGCAGGCTGAGTAAAAGTTTCCAACATCTAGAGTCTAAGTCTACAAAAGGTTTCTTTCCTTCAGGTAGTATGTCAATCAAGAGCTGTCGTCTTGGCCAGTATAGAAAGAGTTTCCAGGCACTATCAGAGAGGCAGAGTAGAGGCAAGTCCAGTGGTCCGATTCCTTTGGATGCTGAGCAGCAACAATAATAAAACTGAAATTCATCATGGTATAAATTCAAAATAGAAAATAGTAATGCACATGGAACGAGTGGGAGTTTGGCGGGGCTTAGCGTAATAAAGACCAATAGGATACAAGCAATAAAGTTACGCCTCAGTATACATTACGTAATATGCTGCCTCAAGTCGGTTAGGGAAAAAGGTCGTGTTTGAGTTGCGCGTAATGCAAATTTTGGTGAGCCAGAAACTGTACCAGCTTTAGAAACATATTCATGATCTTTGTGTATTTAAATTTATTCTGGAGCTGACACTTGGACTGAATCTACCTTCTCACCTCTTGCAGTACCTTGGACCAACCACTTGAGTTATAATGACATAGCTTGGATGGATACACACACTCGAAACCAGCTCACTTTTGAGGGAACCATGGCGCCTGAAATTGCGAATTTGGCTCTTGAGGAGGGACGAAAAAGACTTAAATTGCTTCCTGCTCTAACTATTAGGATTTCAAAGCCTAGACGTTTGGAACAACAGAACCTGTATTAATTAACAACGTCATTTGCTGGAACTGACGCACAACCTGCACAATCAAGTGGAACATCTAACTAAACATTTGTATCTGCTATGCAAAATCTTGCTCTAAAATCCAAGACGTAGGAGTTTTTTGAGACTCCAGACTCTCACAATATTGAAAACGAAAAAAAGAAAGAAAGTAGAAAAAAAACCTAAAGAAAATAAGGTCCAAGCCATTTACAACCCAAAGATGAGGACGCATTTCTACTACATTGGACAACGAAATGGAGAACATATTAAGCAATCAAAAGTCTCGTTGTCGTTGTTTGAGAGCTATTCTATCTTCGAATGAGCTACGCAGCTGCTTGAGGAACACAGGGTCCATCCAACACCAAGACGAAAGTTAACTGACCACCTGCCCTACTTTGACGGACAGCCTGCCGAGTTTATGTAGGACGAGCCAAAGGATCGTTTGAAAAAATTTCTGTTTTGGAAAAACCCACATTTTTTCCTTCAACCAGTTTGTGTCCAGTTTTCGTTTAGCAACTTCACTGGGGCAATAAAAATGTTGATTAACAACAACATTTCTGGGAAGTACACTAAGCAGTTTCCAAACTATAGTGGGTCAACTATTTCATTGACGTTAATTGAAATGAACGAGCTTGTTCATTACATCACCCAAACAAACGCACAAGTAGCAGCAATAGAGCCCTCCTATGGCCCGCCTTTTAGTGCTTAAGCATTTTCTGGACCACAGTTGACGTTGCCAGACCTAAGTACTGCCTACACGGAAAACATCAGCTTGGACAATGTGCCTTAGCAAAT
Source organism: Dicyrtomina minuta (assembly GCA_949802685.1). Lineage (NCBI taxonomy): Eukaryota > Metazoa > Arthropoda > Collembola > Symphypleona > Dicyrtomidae > Dicyrtomina > Dicyrtomina minuta. Next base: position 270,363 of record CATKUY010000117.1, on the reverse strand, counting down.
AAAACCAAGTACATTGAACACTGAAAACGTGGCAGCAAATGCTGAAATCCATGGCAGCAGGGCAGTTTTACCGCCGAATTCACCAGCAGTCAAACTAGTGTTCACGATCGATTTGCAAGAACTAATTTCTGGTTTTCCACTGTCACCTACTTTGTCAATAGAATGTTATTCTGGATCTACAGACGACGGATCAGGAAGATCTAAAGAATCTAGCAATGATGCTGACGATAAAGACAATGTAGACAACAACTACTAAATTCAGTTTATATATTTAGCTGTGTGCTTACTGATTTTTTGTAGTAGTAGTACAAACTACATTAGAAAATTTGTGTTTCTTTTCTAATACCTTATATATTGTTTGCAGTAAGCTTAGTTAAAATATGATAAATGTTGTTACAAATTTTCAGTTTTACTCTTTAAAGTTTCAATATCATTTTAATTTGAACGAAAATATAAAACATTTAAAAAATGCATTTCCAAATTCAAATATTTTAAAGCGCGCCAAAAAATATAACTGTACAAATGTAAATTGTAAAATGGTTTGTAAATACGATGTATTTTTGAGGTATTGTAAACTGCAATTTTAAAATAACTAATCACGTTTTAACCTAAAGCAGACACATTTAGGCAGCAAGTGTACACCGTTAGGCAGGCAACATCATATCATCAGACAACATATAAACATTTTAGATGTTCATATTATCCATCGCGGCAGCATACAGAAGTTTCCAGAGACTCCAGACACATTTAGGCAGCAAGTGTACACAGTTGGGCAGGCCACGTCATATCATCGGACAACATAAAAACGTTTTGGAAGTTTAAATTTTCCATCGCGGCAGCACGCAAAAGTTTCCAGAGACTCCAGACACATTTAGGCAGCAAATGTACACAGTTAGGCAGGCACCATCATATCATCGGACAACATATAAACGTTTTTAGAGTTTATATCTTCCATCGCGGAAGCACACGGGAGTTTCCAGAGACTCCAGATTTATTTAAGCAGCAAGTGTACACAGTTAGGCAGGCCACATCACAAATTTTAGAAAAAATCAAGACCATCCACAAGTTTAGGACACAACATTGCTGACATCTGGTTCTAATAATCCAAAAGTCCAGTCCTCAATTTGCATTTTCCTCCCTCAAGTTGATGGTGGTCGACGCCAAAAGTTTCAAAAACTTGATCCAAAGTCCATCGCTAGAGTCCGCATTGAAGTCCAGCTCCAGTCCGCACTGCCGTTTTAAATCCAGAGGAGAAATCCATGACGAGAAAGTGAGAATCCACGAGTCCAATAGTTACTGTCGACAACGTTAAACTGCTAATACCACGGAACACCGGCCTGACAAAAATTGAAATAAATTTAATTTAAAACCGGTCGCCGTGAAAATCCAAAAATTAAGAATACTAAATCCTGAAGCCATGTATTTATTTCTTATAATGAATTAATTACGTAGTGGTCAGTAACGCTAAGAAACTGGCATTTATCAAATTCATAAGAAGTACTTTTTTTCCTAATATAATAACATAGGCAGTTGTATTTGCTAGTACATTTTTACTAAATTCGAATTGAATTAAATTACCTAACGTATTGCCACTGATACGATCTTTTTAAAAAGTTGTATTGAAACAATACAAAGAATAAGCTGTTTAAAATCTAAATAGTGCAATTTCTAGTTTTAAATTAATAAATAGTTCTCTTAATTTTGAATACCGATTACAGTTTTCCATACAAGCTAAACTATAACCACTATTTAATTTAATGCCCGAATAATCTACATTACCTAAAGATATAGGCGCATTTTGAACATCACAATGATCAAATACTGAAATATTTAATTTTTTACTATTTAAACAATTAGTTTAAAATCCAACAAGAAAACCTAAATTTTTTCGAGGTCTTGATATAGTAGGTAAATTACGATTAAAGGTCATTGCTGGTTAAACAGGAAATGATTCTAGTTTTTTCAATATAAATTTATACGAAATCTTAGGCCGAGTTGTAAGATATTAAGATATTTAACTTGAAATTTCTGAATTTAGTTCAATATGAGGCATTTTCCATTTAAATGAAGTAATATTGATAAACCCATCAACAACACCCTTAACACTAATTGTTTGAGCACCTGATTTAAGTATAGCTTTAATATTAAATACTTTGACAAAATTAACAAAAACGCATACTTCTAATACTATTTTACCTATAAATCCAAAGATATGTAAAAATGGAATTGTAAAACGACCTTTACCTTCATCTTTTGCATTTGTATTAGATCTAAATAATAAATAATGTCTATTTGCAAATCCTGGGTTTTTGTCAGTTGTTGCGGAATATTCATAATCGTCTAAAGGCCAGCATTGATCTTGTTCTCGATTTAAACTAAAACCATCATTATATTAAAATAATCCTTGAATTAAACTTACATGTTCTGGTCTGTTATACTGTTCAACAATTGTATCGTCAAATGTTATGATTACTTGACTAAATAGAAACATGGGTCCATTATTAACTTATGTGATTACATCTGTACTAGTATATCTTGTACCGTTTGGTTGTTTTACCAAATTAACCTTAATTAAATAAAAACTATTCTTTATTAGAAAAACGTTATCTACATTATTAATGCTAATTGAAGTTGCTACTAATTCATTTGAATGTGTTTTTTCTTGTTGTAAATAATCTTTAAATTTACATAATTTTATTGCATTACTAGTAGTTATTGGACGGTAAAGATCCAAGTATTTTTTAATTACTTATCGTGCATTCATTTATTAAAGGAAAAATTTGTGATTTATTTTTATATTTAGAATAGTTTTTATGTGATCGCTATAATATGGTTTTCCAAGAAGGTTTAATTGCTAAATTTAGAGCATTTAAACAAGCTTCATGCTCTGTTTTGTTATAAACATCTTGTCCTATTAACGTTTTACAATATTTGATATATTGAGTATTTGTATTCATTTATTTATATTTTAAAAATAAAATAAGTGTTATTTCGTTACCTCCAAAATAAATTAGATTTAGTTTTTCATTAGTCAACTTTACCTTCATTTCATTGATATATTCCTGATCTACAATAAAATATACTGGTTGTGTGGCTTTTGTTATAATTCAATAATCTGGTGGTACTTTTAGTGTAAATAAATAAATACACCTAGATGGTCTAGCATTCATAGAACATCCTGTTACTAAATCACAATGCACAAGTACTAAGTTAACATAAATAATATCAACGCTTGTATCTGAAAAATATCTTCCAGATGTCAGTAGTTTACGTGTAAATCCTAACGTTTTTTCAATCGAATTAGATGTTTCATAATCTACAATATAACTACCTCGAATTTTAGGCACAAATTTCGCAATAGAAGTATTTGGCTTGATTTGTATAACATAAATTAGGAAATCGTCTTTATTTTCTCGTGTTATGACATTATTATTAACATCTAAACGCATTTGATCTTGTATTTCATTAGCAATACTTTCAATTTTATAACTTTCTGTTTCTAAATCAATATCAATAAAATTATAACTTTTTTTATATCTTAAATTATTATTTCTTACATCTTTATTAGGTAATAAATAGTAGGCACATATCTTTTTAAGGCTATTTTGGCTTTATTTCTGATTGAAATTAGTACCTTATAATAAACTGTAATATTGTTTTATTTTGTGTGCATTAATATTATTTGTTTCTTGTTTATTATATAATAAACAAGAAAAATTCTACGGGATCAAGAATACAATAATTGGTGTAATCTGCTTTAAAAAGGGCGGGGAGTTTAACTCTTCAAAGAAAGTCCATATGGCAATAAAATTATTATTGAAAAGGATGGACTGACCACTTCAGAATGGGTTGCATGTTTGAAAATGTCTTCAAATAGTTATCTAGTTCGAGCAATTCCTGGCAGAAACCTAGGCATTCCTCAGTGTCGTTATTGCGCTGCTGAGAGAGAAACCCTTAGTCACGTCTTAGGACAATGTCAGAAAAGTGCTCTACTGAGAAACACAAGGCATCATAATATAAGAACAATTCTTGCAAAACATCTACTTCAAGCCCCTTCTTTCTTTTAAAGATTCTGGAAAGTCGAGAAAGAAGTAGGATGCCATGATGAAAATGGGTCCCCGCGGAGAGTAGATATTTTGTGCTATGACAAGGAGCAAAGAGTAGTGTTTATAATCGACGCAACAGTTCGTTTTAAACAGGGTCCTGATTAGGCGTCAGAAGTAGATAGAGAGAAGAAGGCTATATATGATCCATGCGTTAAATATTTTAAGAAGCTTTACGACTTGGACCAAATAGAAGTCATCGGACTGTTAGTAGGGGCCAAAGGAACAATGACGTCTTTCTTTGAAACGTTTAGAAAACGATTTTGTCTAACGCCCACAATTACTAAAGACATCTTTGTTGCAGCTGTTCAAGGATCTACCATGATAGCGCACCATCACTTATACAATACCAACTAATCGTAAATATATAGAAATAATCCACATATATTATATTATAAAACTTGTTTGTATTTTTACTGTGCCTTGATGGCAAATACTATTGTAGTATTAGTGTAATAAAGTTACTCTCTCTCTCTCTTGCTCTTATTTCTCAATATTTTGATTTCTTGTAGAATATTATCCAAGAATTTTATATTCTCATTGTTTATATAATATGTAATTTATTTATAAGTATACAATATACATTTGTATGAGCTTTTTCTCGAAAATGTGATTTAAATTTATCTAGTATTTTAATAGCTAATTTAATATCATTTTCAGCAATATTTGTATGTCCTGCTTTTATATTAGCTAATGTAGTTTCTAACTTTGATGCAAAAATATCTAAATCATCTATAATAAAATGTACAAATATTTTCAAACCCTAACGAAATGCTGTTTTAAAAATTGCTTCATCTAATGTTGTATAACCTTAAGACCTTTGTTTAGTATTAACATCTTGTTTTTTAAGATAAGCGAAAATAATACCCCATTTTTCACCTTTAGAACTCCTAGGTTTTTAATCTTCAGTAAAAAAACTTAGGTTTTAACCATAAGCTACGCATATAAATAAGCATCATACATTTCATATTCAGTTTTATCAAGATGCATTCCAGTTAATAATTCCCATACAACAATTGACAATTTATGTTTCTTTCCTAATATATGTATAAAAATATTACCTGAATCCTGTATTTTTTCAGTTCCAATATAATAACTATCTGTGTACACGTCATCGTTTACCTAAAGTCTCATAGATAAAGCGTCCTTAGATAAATTACCTAAACATTTCAAAGATATTAGGCTCCTTTTATATTTCTCATAAATAAGTTCTAGTACATTTTTAATGGCTAATTGCACCTCTTTTTGTTCTTGTACAGATTGATTTGCTTAAGCTTGATTTTCCGAAAATTGATCATCACCAGCTTTAAATTCCTTTAATTTAGTGCATTGATGATTTGCAATATGTATTAAATAAACATTTTTAAAATTGACATCTTTTTAAAAAAGAGCTTATTCCTTTGAAGCTGCTGTTGCTTTATTTTTAACTGTACCAGTTATATTTTGTGTTGCTCTTATTGAAGGTGCATATTTCTTTGCTTGTTTTTATGAAGAAGCATAATCTTTTGTTTTTGCAGCTTTAAATTGTGCTTATAGTTTTTTATTATTTTCATTTTCTGTTTTCATTAGTCTTATTTGACGTTTATTTTGTTCTGCTTTACTAAAATGGAAAATATATTTTAATAATTTTAATAGTTAAGTTGATTTAACACTAGAAGAAATTAAACATTTTGAATAAAGAAAACCTTTTTATGTCAAGCTTGTTAATCAAAATATAATAAATCCACGTGGTAAAAGACATGTGGCCAAAGAAAAATAATATATAAAATAAACAAATATAAATACATTTGTTTATTTTATAAATTATTTTTCTTTGGCCACATGTCTTTTAACACGTGGGTTCATTGAATTTTAATGTAAAAGATTGACATAAATAGGTTTTTTATATTTAGAATGTTTAATTTGTTCTAGTGGTAAATTATCTCAACTATTGAAATTATTAGAATATCTTCTAAATTTAAGTAAAGCTATAATAATATTTAGATCTTTTGTTTACTTTGTTTTTAAAATATATTCTTATTAAAAATCTTCTTCTTTAATATGTTTATTTTATTAGAATATTAAGATCCTTTAATTTCTTTATTAAAGTAGTCTACAAGTTTATAAGGTATAAAAATTGTAGGTAAAACTTTACTTATACACAGTCTTTCGTCAGCTACAATTAGTTTGTAGCTTCTATCAAATTTAGTTCCAAATAATTAGTTTCCTACTCTTTGACCAGGACTTTGTCCTATTGAGACCTTCGGTCGACCAGGGCAAAGCCTTTTCTGTGAATTATTATTATATAACTCTTTTAATCTAGATTTTGAACAATAAAGATTAAAATATACATTTAATTTATTTTCTAGATGGCATGCTTTAATTAGTATCTTTTTAATGCTTGTGTGTTTTGAATTAATATAAACTGTTATTTAATCTTGTAAAACAACAACTCATTTAGTTGTTTGTTGTTCAGCCATATATTTATACATCTTCTGTTAAATAGTTCCTGCAAATTGTTCAACAATCATTTCTTTTGTTTCATTTTCTGTTGTATACCAGTTAATATTACATTTTTTAAACAGCCCATTAGTCTATTTACTACTCTATTCAAGTCTTTTAGCAGAATGTAGTTTTTCTAGAGCACGTCGTAGATACATGACTAATTCAAAACTATTAACCACCTTATCTGCATTTTTAGTTTTTAAAGTTTTAGCTTATCCTTATCTAGAAAATGTTATAATATTTATGTTTATATATCTATATTAATCATTATCTTCAACCCATTTCTCAAGCATGAGCACTCAATTAGCTTGCCATATTGAGTCTTTACCTTGTGTTTAATATTTTTTACGTTTAAATTTTGTTATTTTATATGAATACTTAGTAAACGTATCCTGTGTAGCCAGATATTCGTTTACTATCTTAGGTTTAATACCTGTTTTTTAATATAATTAATTAATTCCTACATATTCAGTTAATAACTTTTGATATATAGAATATAGTATTTTAAATGACTTATTTTTTTTATGTGTATCTAAAACGCTGTGCTCTTTAGACGCCACAGAGTGGCTTAAGTCTTCCAGACGTTCTTTGAACCTTTAAGACTTTTTTAATTCAAGTCCTAGATTTAATTTTAGTTTTATCACACTTTTTGTTACAACACGTTTTACTTTTTCACTCAATGTAGGATTTTAAATTTTATCTATATCTCTCAGTAATTTTCTGTGTGCGCTATGTCTAATATTCAAATCTTGGTATAAATTATATGCTAAGTTATAATGAATTGCTGCTATATCAACTCTATCAACAGGTTTTTCACCTCTAGCTATTATTTTTTGAAATAAGGTTCCTAGACCTAAACATTTACTACCTAGATAATGTAATTTTTCTATATATTTACGAATTAAATCAACAATATTACCACCCACTACTGTGCGGGCCAAAAACCCTTAAAGGCGTTGCCAGTTCCAGCACTTCTAGGGCGCCTTCGGTTCAAAGGTCTTTGACCTGCCAATTTTAGTAGTTTGGATAAAAGAACACTTTTAAGTATTACACACCTTACATTTTGGTTTTATCATAGTTTTATTATTTTTAGTTATTACTTGTTTAATTTCATTATTATGTGTTTTAATTTTACATTTCAAACAAATTATACAGTCTATGCCCTTCGTGCTTGAGTCCTCTGGACGGGCTTTGTGCTATTATTCATTTTGTAACATACGTATTATATAAATATTTGAGTTTTTGAGTCTTGAAATTTTATCACGTCTTTCTATACACCCACATTCACATATCACAGGTAAACTTTCGTTTTCCTTAGAAAAGACTTTACATTCAGATTTAAGACCTGTTTTGATTGCATAATTTTTTCTAAATTCATTTAATTGTTTCTCCACATTTATCAAAACTGTACTTGATATTTGTCACATACAACACAGAGTGTTTAAATCACTGCTTTTTCTATAAAAATGCACTAAAATTAATGATTTTTCACTCCTTTTAAAAAACATAGAGTCGTAGACGTACTTGTAGTTGTTTAAGAGTACAAGTACAAAGTTTTTTATATAAATTCCTGAAATTTTTGAAAATAGTCTTGTTTTTTATGAAAAATAGAAACAAATCATGAGCTTATTATGATTTTATGCTGTGTATTAAAAGTAGCTTGTATCTTGTAGCTGTGTCAAAAGCATTATATCTATACTATCGCCGTTACCTGGACGAACGTGAGAATTCGGCTCCAAACAAGTAAGGGCAAGACTCACCGCTGCCGACGTCTCAGTAAGTATTAAAATTATAAATTAATGGGAGCAAAACAATAACTTTGACAGAACAAACGACGAAAACAAAACGAATAAAATGTCGCTTTAAATATAATTGTCGATAGTTACAGACGAGCTGCTTGTGAAAGTCACACTCGTACAATAAACAAACCCCAATTAGAACTACTAAATCGTGCTTATGAAAACAGTTACGAAGAAAATTAGTGTGCCTGGTCGTCGTCGTAATATTAAAGTGCAAATTTAACTCAATAATATTCTAAAAAAACTTAATAAACGCAGTCTAAATAAGTGAACCTATAGCCTATATTTTCGTCTCCTTTTGAACAATCGTCACTGTGTGGCCCCTTTGAAAATCTTAGATTGGGTAGAAAAGATATCTTTCGTACGTTCACATTTTAGCATAGTGAAAGGTGAGAAAATACGGCAGCTATCATCTATTAGTAAGTGTCGCGACTACAATCCTCGTTTAATAGGATCTAGAGATCGAAGACAAAATTATTAATTTGCCCTTGAGCAAGTCAGACGAGAGGATCTCTAACAAGAATTCTAATTGCTTGAACTCTACCACAAATACGAAGATCGTGAATGTCTCCTGGCCCAACCTAATGGATTACCAAATGTCTTTGCGAAATTGAAAGATATTATGCTCAAATAGTACAGTGGCCAGTGAATGAACACATGTTGGCCCAAGAAGAAGCTAAAAATAGGCAACTTCTAATATCGTATTACGATTTTGACGGTAACGAAGACATTTATGTCGCTCAACGAGTCATGTAACCTGACGGAGCTAACTATTAAACAGAGAAAGATATACAATATATCGAATCAGAGAAATGCTTAAAGTAACGGTAACGTGTATGTTCTAACATTGACTATAATATCATGACCTCATGTATATGGGATTTAAAGCAGTGTTGTTTTTTAGCTGTTACAGAATAAAATTAATGAGCTTACTGTATAGTTCACTGATGTTAATCTTTGGAATAGGCGTAAGAAAGGTAGAATCACAGTAAGTGAGAATGTACTGTTGGAATAGACAAATACTCTGTCAGTGTCAGAAAAAATGTGTTATTATGGTATGTCTTTTGGTTTTCGTATTTTTAAATATGGTTCTGATATTGCTTATTATAGTAGCTGGTTTGTACTAAAGCAAGCTGTGAGAGATACGAGATCTGTTAATTCTTGTCTATTGGAGTATCCTGATAATTGTAATACCGCTTCTCATAGAAAGCTCGTTTGTCTATAGAAGTATTGCTAAATGGAATATGCTTCCTGACAATGTAAAATGTTTAGAAAATTCAGTGTGTCAATTTTAATTGAATCTGACTAAGCACTTGATAGCAAGTCGTAGTGTAATTGAGTTTCCAGTTCAACAGCCTCCATAAATGGATTTTTTTCGGCAATCGTATGTAATTTCGTATTGAACTATGAATATGGAATTGTGATTATTTAAATATAATTGTGTGTGTGCTATTTTTAAGGTTTGCTTTTAGATTATATGGTTTAAATTAGTGTTTGTTATTGTAAAACAGTACAATTAAATTAAATTAATTCGACACTGAATTAAGTTCACTTAAACGCAAACTCAAACTCAAATCACGACAGCACCTACAGATCCTACATGCCTTCGCAACGATTTTGTTAATTGCGCCTACGACACTAACTTGAATATCCTATCCTTTGGCAAAGTCCCAAACCGTAACTCGCATCAGCTTATGCCGGCACCAAGGCGAATTCTCAAAATTTAAAACGCAAGTGTTTCGCTTATATCTGTTTCATAGTTTACCACAAATCGAAACGAGTGAAATAGACCATTATTAACTAATTCCATAAACTATAGCTAAAATAACATGGCAGCATCACTCAGCAAAAATTCCAGAAATTCATTTACAATAAACAGTACGTTAAGTAGTGTGGAGTGAAAAAACAATTAAAAACTGTGTCCTTGTTTTATTTTTGACAAAAGGATAAAAAACACAAGTGCATTAATACCACTAACTACAAAGCAGATCAACCCTAGCCTCTGCTTTAGCCTTCATATCCTCAACTTATCCAGAACCGTTCTAAAGAAGCTCGAGACTAGAGACCGACGCAGATTTCCCGCCGCCGCTGATCCATCTCTTACAGACAGCACGGACTAGAACCAACACCATTCAATTAGAAAGCTAATTGAATTACTCCATCACGCCTATCTGACGCTCTCTCCAACAAGGACCAAAGACCAGCAGTAGTAAAGTCTACTACGTCTTCGCTAATTGTCTCCCATAACATTACTATATACATCATAGTTTACAAGGTAATAAGTACAATACAACTAAGTTCATTACATTAGCATAATCAAAACCTTTTCACATTTACATGCTTGAGATATAATATAATTTTTCTCTTTGTATTTCATATTAAAAAAAAACTCACTACGTAATATATATTATTTTAATAGTATTAATGTAGTATCAAATAATATTTAGGCTATATTTTATTACCTAATACTAAAGATCTTATGTGTTTATACTGTGTGTTTTTTATGAATATTTATATAAAAATCAAAAATTAAATAACTGTTTGTTCCGTATGACTTGTGTGTTTATATGCTGTTCGTGTTGATATAATTTAGCTAATTTTAATTCTTTGCGGTGACACATTTGTTCACCACATGAAGAAGCAGCTACTCAATTCTGAGTATTAGTATTTCAATGCAGTAAGGTTAAAAATAATCTAAGTCTACTTACTTTTAATATTACTTAGGTCGCTCTAAGCATACTTATAGACACCATATAGAATACGAGTACTCGTTAGGTAAAATTGGTCAGTTCCCGCTAACAAATAAAAACTTCTTTTTTTGTAATTAAGAGGTCTACCGTGCATATATGCTGAGGTTTATACGCAAGCTATTAGATTAAGACTTGCTTTTATGCAATTTAAGAATGCATACCAGGTCACAAGTACACTTAGGTTTAAGAAACTACGACAAAATGCTAATGTCCTTCTCAAATTAAAATTACGTAATGCTTACATAAGTACCATATATAACATAATTCATAACATATAGGTTAAATTCTAATTTATAAATCAAGGGACAATTTTTTACGATATAGCCACATATCGTATGACAACAAAGTCATATTACAGAGAAGTGTCATCTTTGCAAAACATATTGATATATGCAGTCTAAAATAACGGCATGCCTTCATACAACGTTCATCAAGCGAAAAAATATAGATAGTACAAAAAAACAAAGTCTAAAACAACGACAGGTCTTCAAACAACGATCGTCCTAGTCATAAAGAACATTATAACTTATTAAAAGTCTAGGTCTATACAACAGCCACCCTACAATACGAACGGAAAACGTAAGCTAAAATTAGTACAAGTTAGGATAAGTATAGTAAGCATATAAAGGCCTACTACAGACAACGTAGAGCCGCCACAGATTTAATTTCAAACTACTTACAGACAAGTAGCATCTTATACAATTTTCATACAACTATTTACAGACAAGAAGCATCGATTACAAATTCAAAAAATATAACTACTTACAGTCACGTAGCGTACATAACAATAACAATTACTTAATATAGCCACCACGTCTACAGTCATACGTTAGGCTATAGCAGGGGATATAGCTATCACTGTATCTCTTTCGGGTACTATACACATTATAATATCAGGGTACTGATTAGGTTTATAAAATAAGACAGTCATAAGATAAAATTAGGCAAGCTTATATACAATATATATAATAAGTTACATTATTTAGGAACTATACCCAACTAACAATGAGTCTCGCATTCAATCTAGTAGGTTAAAACTAACGATAGTGCTAAAAGTCAGCAAGTACTTCCTGTGGTAATTTCAAGGAAAGAAAAGCGATTTCACATACACAAGAAACTTAACAAGTGCGTCGAGAGAAATAGAGATAATACTACAGTTTCCTAATACTGATAGCACTCTATACTTTCATGAGCTGTACAGGGAGAGTTCCAGCAATAAAAATTAATTGAATAAACTCTTCCAAGCAAAGAAAGTTTAAACAGTACCACTTCATTACAGGTATTACTAGCTTTGACCTAAAGAGATAAAAAATATCTGCAGGACAGTAGTTTTATATAGCATTCTATATAATTATTTTAATAAAAATTAAAACGTACCCATCCACAAACTCTCATCTAATTAACTTAGCTAAAACAAATAGGTAGCAACTTGCACAAAATCTTATCCACTCAATACACAGGACCATTAAATTTGGTATTTAAATTTCCTTATATACTAGGAAATCCAAACCAAATACTAAATTGCAAATATCACACAAAACCCTACACTGTGTAGGCACACAAAATAACTTTATCAATAATTGTGAGTTTCTTATAAATAAGACAACACAATATATGCTGATTACAACACACAACTAGAATACATAGCTGTTATATTCACTTAGTGAAGTATAAATATAACAAAAGAAATTTGAGGATAAAAAGGATAAAAGTAATTGCGAATAGAAAGTAAGCGCCAAATTTCCTAAAATTATCCTGAAAGTTTTGAAAAATCCTAAAAATTTGCCAAATCTTAAAAATTTGGATTTTAAAACAATCCAGCTTCAAACACTAGTATACATTCGTGCATATAAGTTATATCATATTATTCAGTACTACGTGATCCAAGACATTTTTTCCTAATTTGACAGCAATCACGTGAATAATATAAAAAATCACATCATTGATTCACTCTTCACCCAATCAAAACTACGGCATTTAGCCGCAGTAAAGCTACTTCATAAATGAAGTAAATCTCACCCACAACAACAAATGCATTCCTGCTCAAATGCTGTTGCTATCCTAATAGCAGAAGACCTTAGCATCCACATTAAAGACTATGCATACCCCAAAACAAGAGACTTCGGTAAGTCCAGGTAGTACACAAACACTGCCAACTACCCAGTCCCCATTTCCGCTTGTGTCGTATCACATGACATTACGGACATCTAAGCAAGTAGACCATATTTATATACTTTTGGCATTTCATCTCGAATGAGATCCATCAGGGACAAAATCTCTGAATTTTTAACCTCAGAAATCCCGTCTTAAGTGGTAAAACTATTTCTACAAGATCTTGTTCTAATGATACCTTCAGTAACTATCCAGCATGTTAGTTGCTATGAATATTTCTTTACTAAAGAGAAAAGCGACTCGTTACCGTTGACATTACAGGATTCCAGACTTTAGAAAACAAGTATGATGAACTTAAAATTCATCTGCGTACTTTTATATCACCACCTATTGCACATTATGACATATGCTATATACCAATGGTACACAACTCTCTGTATGGGAAGCTTCTTGTTAATAAGGTAAAAGAAACACCTAAGGGTGAACTAGCCCCAAATACAGAAGACAACTATCCAACTACTACTGTCATTTTATATAAAATACGGACAGTAGTAGTCAAGACAACCCAAGAGAGAAAACCTTCTTCACCTGATCACGAGTCAAATGATGACGACAAACAAAATCACGCCTATGAAGAAATAGATTTCAAATATCACTACTGTGATAGCACGTCTCATAGAATTTATAGGTGCTGTATGTTTTTACATCTCTCCGCGTTTGAACGGTTTCCATAGGTACATCACAAAAAATTATGTTTCAACTGTCTTGATACACATACGAGGACAGTTTGCCCAAGTCTATAATTATGCAAGGACTGCCAAGGCCGTCACTATACATTACTTTATAAAGAGATTTGCCAGATTAAACCGGTATCTCTAAAATCCATTTCCAAACTAATTTCCACGAAACTTCTCGCTACTGTAGTGACTAACTCAACAGTGAACGACAGGATAACTACACTAAGATGCCTGCTCGATGAACGTAGGAATAATAATTTCATTGCTATCCATGTGGCAAGATACCTCACACTTAAAATCGGAGACACATTACTAAAATGTGATTATGTCATAAAAGGCATGAGCCTATCACATAGTATTGGGAACACTCCTATTCGAATTCAGTCCCGACAACAGTCAAAAAAGACGTTTGAAATACCACTCCACATCTTAACCTCTATACACTGGAAGTATCCTAAATACCCACAGATTGGTGCCAAGCAAATAAACATGAAGCAAAAACGTTTTGCTGATTCTTGTTCTCATAGAAATAAATATATCCATTTGATTTTGAAAAAATATCACATAAAAAAGATTAAATCCGCATGTACAGCCAGAGGCCCTCCGGGACATTTTGATTTGATGTTCACAAACCTTGGTTATGCTATACCAATGAAAGCCCTGACAATAATGTCCATGGTCTCTTAAACCGTGAGACCATTGTTTCAGTTCCGAAAACTAGAACGCAAACGAGTACGACACATACCAGAAGAAGCAATAACTAGCTATGGCAAACACAATAGACATGATGGCAGAAAGAGAATTTTGTGATTATTTTTAGGTTATTAAAAAATTTTGTCCTTTATATATAAATATGTACAATTACCAACTTTCAATCACAACTGCATCTTCACAACAACATTGCCTATCCGTACTTCAATTCCATAGAGTTAACCCACATCTCTAACTAGAATGAGTAAATTAGTTAGTATGTGTATGATTATTGAGAATTTTGAACCTCGCAGTTGTCTGTTAATCAGTTGCTCTACAATGTGAATCTTTTTAAGCATGTATTAAAATGTCACTCAAGTTCCGTATCGCTTATACTTATCTTTAAACATTGAAAGTGTATACTTAATTACGACCAAATGTCAGCAGAGTTTGTATATTTATACTCTACTACTGGAGATATTCACATTCTTTTTTCCTGCAAGCAGAGGAATCGAGCCCTGGTAACTTCACTAAATCATCTTGAGCCGCTAAGTCAAGAAGTGAAAGGGATCTGCCAGTACCTGACAACCACCAGTCACAACTCGTGCGAAAGTTATTGGGTAGTAACCCCTGTAGCACAGAGTAGAGAGAACCCGGCTTGGTGGTTTGACGATGCTACGGCATGGTCACACCACTGAGTCGGGCCAGCCAGTCACTATTAGGATTGGAGTTGGTGTTGGTGATTTTCCTGGCTGATGGGTGGGGAAAAGAAACGGGTTGTTGTGGAGAACTAAGGTAAGTGGGTGCTTTCCATACATTTATCTGTGACAGTTCTACTGATTGGGACAGAGATGTTGGATGGCTTAATGTAGGTACTTACTGCCTCTCACTGGATGTTTTATATAGTGAATTAGTTATTATACATAATACTACCTCAACAGAGAATCATATTTACGTAAAAGCAAAACATAAATTTTTCTAGACAGCTATGCACATTAATGGTTAGTATGTGAATTTAAATACAATGTTTATGCTTTGATGGTGATCAAGCTTCTGCTTTCATCAGTTTTATTGGTATTTTTCAATGATAATAATCACATAGAGTAGATATGTAATCGAGCATCAGTTCTTACATCACTGCACATAATTATTCATAAGTGCATTTAAACCTCATTCTAGTTCAAGGGAATAGATAGTGACAGCAGAAATTTCATAGATAGGGATTCCAGGTATTGAGATATTTTACTTATTTCAGCCTTACCGTGTGTTGTTCTTGTGTGTCATTGTTATATAGCATTTGTCATGATGTTGTATTGGTTGGTAATATGAGAGTACGCAGATAAATTCTAAGTTCATCATACTCGTTTTCCAAAATCTGGAAATCCCGTAATGTCCAGGATAACGAGTCGCTATCATCATCACAGCCACATAAAAATCTGGCATATATAGCTTAAAACAAAATAAAAAATCTTGAGTTTAGCCTCATAATTCAGTTAAAAATTCAGTTTTTGAGGAAGCTACCTAAGAATGACAACAAAAACTCTAAGGATTTTTAAAAATATTTTGGTGTTAAGAAAAACCGCATTTTTAAACAAATGTTGATTTGTGATGGTAAAGTGACAACGCCTTACACGAAAGCTGCTACTGCCCTTGCTAAGTAATTTTAAAGAGTTATTGTGCGTAAAAGTGGCATAAATTCTCGTAATATTACCAAAACTAACACCCCAGATAATCCTTTCGCCAACGCCTTAAATAATTCTTGTAATACCTTTTAATTGCAAATAGGCATAACAAATATCTATAGGTGATTAAAGCAGCTAAGTCATTACAAAGCCATAGGACCAGATTAGTGACATCCTTGAATTCTCAAAGAATGTACAGATATCTTAAGTGGGCCACTCTTAACTATATTTCAGGTATCATTAAATCAATTAAAGCTACCACTCAACTGAAATAGAGCAAATTTGACCTGTTTAATTCGGACTGAATCAAAATCAGACAACAAAAACTATTGCCCTATCAGTCTCACATTAATTTGATGCAAATTTAAAAAGCAGTTTGTTCGCAAAAAGATATTTTTAAAGTGCAAGTTTTCAACTCATCTACATAGGTTTCTTCCAAGAAATTCTTGTTTTACTAATTTACTTGAGTTCTTTGAAGATATTACAAAACTAGTAGAAATTGGCAATACAGTAGATTGTGTCTACATTGCTTTTTTAAAAAAGTTAGGTGAACATTACTTACTTGACTTATACCTCGTCAACTAGTTAAGGCATTTTCTTACAGGCCAAAATTATCAAGTTTTTATAATTGCAAAAATGTCAACATACTCCTTTTCTAAAGAAAGCCCTTGTCAAAACTAACACTAGAATCCATTTGTTTGCTCTGTAAGAGGTTACAAAGTAGTATAATCTTCTAAGTGATGCTAAAAATAACAAATCAGAGCTAAATGAAGTACATTTAAAAAAAACTAAGCAAATTTAAGGGTTAGAGTTTTGGCAAAACCTCTGTTGAAACTTAAACTTAGTGGTGTGTAAATAGTGACAACTGGGTCCTTAAGAGACGTCGTCTTAAATCCTTTAGAATTCTTCTTTGGAAACAAAATATTATGCATAGGCTGTATTGTGGTACTACGACTATGTAAAAAAATTGAAATATTTAAAATTTATACTAAGCGGGTATTTTACTGTTTCGAGTAGATTACTTCAGTAACGATGTGGATAAGAAGAAACAGAATGGAATAGTAAAAGTTGTAATTCACATTAATGAGGAGTTAGCAAATTGCTGGGCCGTTGAGACTTAAACAACAAAGCATGAAATCATATGGACAATTACATGCTAAACAAATTAAAACTAAATGTAAAAAACAGCTTTGGTGCAAATTCTAGGCCTGCCAGATCTTGGCTCACCAATTCCGGGACACCAAAACACTTTAAAATTTTAATTTTTCATTACAACAATATGACTCTAACCAAGACAAGCACTTATAAAAATTAATTTCATATACATGAAATCACGCGTTTTAATTAGGATTATTTTGCAAATAAGTATTTATTTTATTGGTTTATTTAAATTAACATTCCTGGGTTGATAATTTTTAGAACTGTTTGTTGTTTTCAATATATCTATTTCTATATAGCTATGTCTTATTTGAAGCTCATCTTTCACAAGATTAGGTATAGCATTGAACTCTTTTCATATCTCTAGGATAATTTTATATGATAAAATACGCGCTCAGCGTACGCATTACTGATTTTAATTAAATGAACAAACGGAACTTTTTAAAAAACTCAGTGGCTTCTACTTTAGAAAAAAATAATGCTGTCCATTTTCGTGTAATTCCATGTTCTTGTTTTAGCAATGGAAATGCCACCATTACCGCACTGTAGCCACTGTAGAACTCATCTTCGTTAAATTTAATTTTTAGTAATTTTATCGTGTTAAATTGAAATTACAAATTTTCTGGGTTTAATATTTGCCTTTTCCTTAACACTGACTTTTTTCGAAAAACAACGTGCAATATGCTCATTTTCACTCTTTTTTACCCATGACCCACACAAAAGTACCTCTTCCAATTTTTTCATACACAGTAAGTCGTTTTGTTTTCTTAGAAGTATTTAATTAACTATTAGATTTACTAAGTGAGAGAGCGGAGCGGAGCGGGAGAGCTTGAACTAACATGACGTACAATATATTAGTCCAGAATATTCGAGGTTTCAATTTTTAAAAACTTGTGTAAATTAATCAGTCTAAACTTTGAAATAAATTGTCTCCTAACCTAACTTCCACGCACTACTGATATCAAATCGAAGATTCCAGTGACATTATATTATTAGGTGATATATAAATAAAATAACTCAAGCAGAAAATTTAAAAAATATTGCAAGCTCACACAAACAAAACCTGAAACCGCCCATTATAACTTCCACTGGCAAGAAGACTCCACATACGGCACTATGAAGTACTATAAACCTAAATGTTAGTGGAGCCCAAGCACAAGCTCGTTACACTACTTTTAACTAGTGCGAACGGGTACCCGAATAAAAAATAGAAAATCTACATTAAAAACCTTCAAATAACTAAAAATAAAGATGACTAGTTGCGGCTGTCTTCATCGATTTTCGAAAAGCTTTCGACACCGTACCGCATTTAGCATTGCTAACAAAACTTAAGTTAGATTTTCAAGTGCATGGAAGTATGCTTAAGGTGCTTAGTCACTATTTTATAAATAGAAAATTTAAAATTAAATTAGGAAAGTTTGTTTCCAAGGACTACAATCTTACTTGTGGAGTACCTCAAGGTTCTATACTAGGCCCTTTGTTATTTATTTTATATATTAATAATATATGTATTATACCTGCTGTTCTTGCATTTTGTTGTTGTGTGCTATATGCAAATGATATTGTGTTATATTGTGACGGTAATGATACAAATATACTTTTATTAAACCTTCAATCAACCTTGAAATCCATCGACGACTGGTGCGAAACAAATTGCCTACATATAAATTACAGTAAGACCAAGTTTATGGTTTTCCACAAGGCTAAAGACTATTGAGTACCTAAGCACCTATCTCCAACATGTCATGGAAAACCTATTGAGCGAGTGTACTCATTTAAATATTTAGGGGTAATTTTAGATAAAAACTTGTCCTTTAACGATCACCATGAAGCAGTAAAAAGAAAGTTAGGCCAACCAATAGCTGTAATGTATAAATTAAAGCCATATCTTTCTTTTGAAATGTTTAAGTTACTGATTATATCCCATTTATACTCCAATATTGACTACTGCCTAACTGCTTGGGCAACCAAAGATGAACATGTATATATAAACTTGCAAAGCAGAATTTCTAGACTAATTTATTCCTACTTTTATAAAATTAACTGTAAAGGCATGCGTAAGTTTTTAAATACAAATTTAAGGCGTAAAATTGAAATCAGTAATGCTTTTGAAGGTTTTCTACTTGAAAAATGTAATGTTCTGTCAGTGCAGGAACGTATTAAGTATTATGGTGCAGTGCAACTATTCAATTATCTCAAATATAATTCTGACTCTACCACTTACAATAACCTATTTAAATATGAATACAGTGCCCTAAGCTTAAGATATTTAAATAAAATTAAAACGGCTCTTAAATCATCCAAGACTTGGAAGTGCAGCATCATCTCAAGATTTACTCACAACTGGAACTCTCTTCCAAATGACCTTCGTGACTTTACTTGTTGTGATTACCGCGTCAAACTTTCAAAGTGGTTAGTAGAAAAGCGACAAGAAAAAATAAATAAATGCCAGTAAAAATGTAAATTAGTTGACTAATCAAATCGTCTTAACCCCTGTAGCCATAATTGTTTACATTTTTGTATCGCATTTTTGTAAATGTAAATTATATTAACTAATTAAATTGCAGTTTGTTTTTGTTATATTGTCCGATTTTGAAAATCATTGGTTAATTTCGATAAATATTTTGACAATTGAATAAATCAAATCAATAAATCAATTAATCAATCAAAGACTAGAAAAAGCAAACGAGGAAGACAAGCTGAAAGCCCAGAGGAAAAAAAGAAAAAAATAGAAATCGAAACAGAGGATAGAGAAGTTCTAATACTCACACTGGCTGAAGTAAGAGTTCAGCAAATACATACTTTAACTATTAGGCGGGTTTTGAAAACACTTGAAGAGAAGATAGGTATGATAGTTAGGAGAACGAAGACTTGAAATTAAGGGTCAAAAATCTCAAGGAAGAGAACAATAGACTGAGTCTTAAAATCAAGCGAAACAACCTGATATTCACAGGGATCCCTGAAGAAAATTTAGAGTCTGAATCATAACTAATTCTGAAAGTAAATTCTATTATACAACAGGATCTCAAGACTGAAGCTGAAATCGACACTGTTAGAAGAATTGGACCTAAAAGCGATGGAGCCAAACCAAGACTACTTGTGGTAAGATTTAAAAAAATAAGAGAAAGACAAGATGTTTACATGAGGCGAAAATCAATGCAATGTACAAAATCTCCGAAAAATGAACATGTATATATCAAAGTGGATCTCCCTCTAAGAATTTTTAAAATGAAACTTCTCGAACGAATTTTAAGATCCAAGAATAGAAGCAACGAATCGGAACTCAGCGTAGTCAACACTTCGACACCACTACCACCAGGCATACAATCAGAGCAGGCTCCCCAAGCAAAGATGAAGCATACAGCCAGCACTACTGAAAAATCATGAATTTCTGAAATTGTTTCTGTAATGAAAAATTATCTTCAACTGTCTCATATATATTTGTGAAATGATACACTGTAACTCAACAATAATGAATCACTAAGTACTTGTATCGTCACAAAAAGGTACCTATACAGTTAGCATAAGACAAAACTACAAATAAGTTAGTTGTAAGAATTCATGATATCTACCCACCCTCCTTACTTCCCCCATAATGGCCAGGAGGCCATATCAAATCATTTATTCTTTCATAACTACTAATACTATTATATTATTGCTGTCGACTTTGATCAATAAATCATATATATTAGATTTACTGTCACTAATTGTATTCGTTTTGTGAACAAATTGGCTTTTGTATTTCAAATTAAAAAAAATTAAGCCTAATTATTAATTTGTCGAAAACTATGACACTATCACTAATTACTTTAGGTAACTTTACGCTTGCTTTAAACTTACGCTTCTGGTTATAGTAAAACCTTATAAAGGTTGATATAGTTTAAGCTTAAATGTGTGCTGCTTTGCCGGCACTCGATGTAAAATGGCGGTTTTTGGAATTCTCCCATGTAAATCAAAATTTATGCGATAGATTACACTTTAGTGGTTATCAACAATTTTTAATAACAATATTGTACGCCTATTTACATAAGTAATTATTATTTTCTGCAATTTGCTTGATTCCGGGACATTTCTCGTCCTGGCCAATGTGTGCCTAGGACACGGGACACAACCTGCGATTCCGAGATTGTTTGTATATTTCTAGGACGTTTGGCAACCCTAGCAAAATCTTTAGACAAAAAGTATAAAAAACGGTTAAGCGTACAGCAGAAGAGGAATCTTTTTCATGCAGATTATAAATAAAGTAATAAAGTTAACAATGTCATATTAATTTTATATGTGAAACTTATTGAAATTGTACAACTAAAATCGTAGATAGCGCATTCTGCATTTATGCACTTACAAATTTGTGGCTCACCGTGCCTAACCACAAATGGACGCATGACTGGTTTTGGCAAAGTAAGAGCAACTGACAACAATCGTGCTTTGCACTACCGTCTTGATTCACATAGTAGCCTTGCCGACTTTACAATAATACGAATAAAACTTCAATAAATATTCGCTCTGCAGATAGCAAGAGCAATGAGTTGAGCTAAAGCAATCACTGTGTAAAGGTATTTTACTTTATTCTGCTCCTCATTCACCCCATCATGTCACCAAAAAGAGTACGTGATATAAAGGGGCTCAACAGGGATTCACTCCTTTCCCCTCTTAAAATTTTGATAATATTTTCCTTACCTTTTCTGAACAGCAATAAATTGTATCATTTATTGTACTTTTTTTCTTTTGATAATTACTAACAAATCTCATGCACTGCTGTCACTGAGATAAGGATTCTTTTGAAAATTTTGTAGAAATTTTCTGACTAGCAACAAGCTTAGTGTTGCTTATAAATTGGAAAATTTTAGAAATTTCTTGCCTAATACTTGGATACAGCAAATACTAATATTAGCTATAATATTCGTTGAAAACGAGATTAAAAGTCTTCTACTCTGGCATCACCATGGAATGTTCGTACTTCTGTATACGTTCGATGGGCCAACTATATATTCTACTTTCTCCAGCCCTAACTTGCAGCACAAATAAGGAAACGCGAAGAACTCGCCAAATCTTCTGTCTATGGTGTTGTTGCAGACAGTTTTACAAATTGAGAAAAAAAACACCCCTACGGCAATATAAAGATTGATGAAACCCGGCTTGGTGGTTTGACGATGCTAAGGCATGGTCACACTACTGAGTCGGGCTAGCCGATCACGCTCTGGAATGGAGTTGGGTTTGGTGATACGTTCTGGTTGCCTGGTGGGGGGCTAGATGGGGTGTTGTTGAGAACTAAAGTGAACAAGTGCTCTCCTTACATATATCTGTGACAGTTCTACTGTCTGAGACAGAGATGTGGTGGATGGCTTAATGTAGATACCAACTGCCTATCACTGTATATTTATATATAGTTCAATATGCAATCATCATCTCCTTCTTTCTGCTGTGTAACTACAGGCGTCATCTCCCAATGACTTTCAATAATATGTTGTGATTGGTGGGGTGTGAGTGTTGGCTTATCCTCGTCTTCTCTGGAATTTGGCGGTTCTGGACGATTCTTGGAGCTACCCTCACTCATCCCCTCTGCTTGCAGGAAAAAATCTCAAAGCATATCTAGTGAAGACCAGTATAATATACATAACGCTGACAATCGGTCGAAATTAAGTATTCACTATCCATGTCATTTAAATAATATACTTAGTAAAGATATGCGATAAGAAGCTTGAGCGACATGTCCATACATGCACGCAAAGTACCAACATCGTAAAGCAACTTGTATAAATCGAGATATACCTTGGAAAGGTTAAAATCTTGGGAACATACATACATACATAAAGATTGATGACTTTATAACAAGCCGTACAGACACGTCCGTGAATCTGAAGAGCCCTATATATATATTTACGTTTAATAATTGTGAAATTTTTTTTTCTGTCCTAATTTTAGTTAACAACATTTAACATGAAACAGAAAGTATTGCTATTTGATAACCGTACATGAATAATGTGATCATGTATATTGAAGTAATTGTTTAATATTGTGGTCGACGTAGAACATATAAAATATATGTAGTCATTATTTTTTATACATACCTTAGTCTTTTGGTTACTGTATGGTAGACGTAAAACGCATACGCGTAATCATGATAATAATGAAGAAATATAATAGAATCGACGTAAACCGCGAATGCACGCGTAGTCATGAGAAAAATACAACAACATAATATTATTATCAACAAAAAACCGTACAAAGAGATACGTGCAATGCATTAAAGCAATACCTAATAATGATTCTGAAATGTTATAACTTTTTACTGTATATAGTTTTTGCAGCAACGTGTAAAAAATAATCCTGTTCTTTCTAAGCCCTATTGCGTTCCGCCACTTCCCTTGATTTTTCCCTAAAGCTTTGTTACTCCTTTGTACCTTTGTTGCGTCAATGAAGAAAAAAAACTCTAGTTTACACCCCAACTCTACAGTTTTGATGTGTACACAACACTTAAAAATATTACGAATGTTTCTATCTATGTACCTGGTCCTTTGACAATTGAGCTACATGTATTTTTATCTCACTGTTATGTCTATCTACACTAATGAAGTGCTTTGTAATATCTTTATTGCCATGAGTACGCTGCCTTGATATTATTTATTTTCCATCGCCCTATTGATTTTTGTGTTTCTTAATGCATAAAAACGCTTTTGTTGTGATGAAAGCGCCATTTTATAATCTTTTAATACTTACACTCTTATACATATTCCTCTATACATGTTGTATTACTTTAATATTGTTGCGAAGTAATGCTTGTTTCATACTACATGTACATTTGTGTTTACTCATGTGTTAGTTTACGCCTTACGTTTACTGATTAACTCACTAACCATGTACTATTCTTAACATGTTACTGTCTTTGTTGTTACATGCTTTATAGCCCTCTAAATTTACTGTAATACTATGTACTATGATGTATATCCCCGCTCTTACAAAAATTTTATTCAACTTTAATGTCACCTACTACTTGCTATGTAAACTGTATTTTTATATGAGATCGTCGAGGACGACGATTCTGTTGTGATGAAAGTGTCATGTTAATTTTATATGTGGAACTCCTTATTATTATTGTACAACTAAAATCTTAGATAGCGCATTTTGCATTTATGCACTTACAAATTTGTGGCTGACCGTGCCTAACCACAAATAGACGCATGACTGGTTTTGGCAAGGTAAGAGTAACTGACAACAATCGTGCTTTGCACTACCGTCTTGATTGACTGAGTAGCCTTCCCGACTTTACAATAATTAGAATTCAATGTAAGTTACATGTGTAAAACTTCAATAAATATTCGCTCTGCAGATAGCAAGAGCAATAAGTTGAGCTACAGCAATCACTGAGTAAAGGTATTTTACTTTATTCTGCTCCTCATTCACCCCATCATGTCACGAAAAAGAGGACGTGACAATAACATTAGGTGTTCAAAAACCTATCACAGGCTTTAAAGTGATAAAAGGTAGTATCTCTTTTTGGCCTCGGCGGCGTTGGTCTTTTTGGGACCAAACCCCTGTCATATAATAATAATAATAGTATCTCAAACTAACGTACCTATTGTAGTTACCATGTATGTATATGTGTAAAGATATATGTACACACGTACCAGTACATACAGCATACCTAGGCACTGCAGCGTTATATATATAGCAGCACCTTGATGCTTGCGTTCTAGATTAAATGAATTTTAAAAATATCCTGTATAATTAAGTGAATATAAGCAAACTTAGATGCACTTTGTTGCTATTTGCACTAGAACAGGCCCTAAGCTCGGATGACTATGTTACTGCGGATGTGAGTGACATGCCTTATAATAACTAGTTTACTTTATGCATTGACCAACGCTGGCGTAAAGCTTCTTTTAGGCCAAACTAACTCCTAGAATCCAACTTTTAGGACTGTTTAAGCTTTAAGCTTTTAGTTTCTATGTATTAAACTAACAAGGGAATGACGCGACATGACCGACTCAGAATTTAAAAAGACCTATTTAAAAAAATCAGGCTACTTTTAAATAGTATAGATTCAAAGTAACTCGAGTGCATTTTGCGTCGTTCGCCTAGAACAGCGCGGCAAAGTTTTAAAAAATTAAAATTTTTAAACTTTGCAGTCCTGCAGTTTCTACAGTTATTAACCGATTATAATGAAATTAGGTTTTTTCTTATTCTAAGGCCGTTATCTAAAAAGCTATTTCAGGATTTTCGAAATTTCGAAAATTTTATTTTTTTTTTAAAATTGGTTAAAAACCCGGGCCTCAAAAATATGGGTTTCCTAGATTTTTTTAAAAAATAATTATAATTTTCGAATTTTCAAAAATCCTGAAATTACGTTTTAGATAACGGCCTTAAAATAAGAAAAAACCAAATTTCATCAAAATTGGTTAATAACTGTAGAAACTGCAGGACGGCAAAGTTTTAAAATTTTAATTTTTTTAAACTTTGCCGCGCTGTTCTAGGCGAACGACGCAAAATGCACTCGAGTTACTTTGGATCTATACTATTTAAAAGTAGCCTGATTTTTTAAAAAAGGTCTTTCTAAATTCGGGGTCGGTCATGTCGCGTCATTCCCTTGTAAGTATTTATGCTTTCAATACCATAATTATGACTAGTATTCGTAATTTGTGTATGTTTATGTTTATGTATATGTATATGACTGTATACCAACATGTCATGTACTAGTAGTGTTGTATGAAAAGTGTTTACAAAAATGTTTTGTACTAGAAACACCTACAGTACTAAACAACAGCAGAAGCAGGGGTAATTCATAATAATATTTTGTGAAATTAAGCCTAAGTGGTTACAATAAATTGCATTTTTAGACCTTTTTTATTGCATAAAGCACAGTTAGGGGGGAAAAACTTACTTAGGATGTGCAATATATGCATTATATTTAATTTCTTATCTAACATACACTTAAACTTGCTTTTATTTTCTCTGTAGCATAGTAAAGATATCAAATAAAGAGTCCAGAGCCAGGGAAAAAAGCATGAATTAACCTGCTATGATACAAATACAATTTTTTGTAATGCTCAAAGTCAAGCTGACCGCAAGTCCTGGTAAGCTTTATATATATATATGTTTATTTATCTAGTTGATATTTAGCCTGAATCCTAACAACCACTTCATGTAACGTTAAATATTGCTTTTATATACAAAAAATAGTTTGATCCTTGGAGGATTATGCTTTGACATTTAAGTAAAGAAAGAAATTTATGTATTTTGAGTATATTAAGTTATTGAAAATGATTACAAAAAAAAACATTAGTTCCATACCATATAAATTATTATGTTTCATGACACACGCTTTTTGCTTTTAAAATTTTGCACCAAAAGATATACATCGAGTTTTTTGTTGTACATGTAATTTTACTATCATTTAATACTTTTACGATGTAGTTTTTTTTTGTAAGGTTGGTTTCCCGTGATATCCAGTCTGGCCTTTCCTTATTGTATGCTGGGCATTTAAACATCACGTGAAAGTTGTCCTCACTTGGGCAGGATTTGCATTTTGTAGATTTGCCAGTCTTCCATACCTTGTTTGTTATTGCAAGGTGTATTTTTCCCCCTTGATTTTGATAACTGGATGGCCGAACCTTAATTGTTGGAAAAGTCTGATTGCGTCCCATTTTGCGCTAGTTTCGTAAATCTTACAAACCTTCACATGTGTTTTTAGGTTTTTGTAGTGTTCAAGGTTTGATCTGAGCATATTCTTAACGTCCAAGTTAATTGCTAATTGCTTTGCCCTCCTGATTTTAATATTTGCATTTTTCTTTAGAAACTCTAGGGGAAAGATTTTCGAATTCGGTTCCAAGATTAAATGATTCAAACAGCAACCCTACTTGTGTCATCCAGTTTAACTTTACGTCACTCTGTTTAATTTTTTTGAGCTCCATAAAACAATTTTAATTAATTCTCTCTTCTTCCTGAGAGAAAATATTGTAATGAAAAAATCGTACGGTGTTTTTAAATATATTGAACCTAACTGAAATTGTGTTTGTTTCCAGCCGGAAAAGATATGCGGAGGTTAAATTTATAGTATTTGTTAATGATCTCAAAAATTGAGTTCGAATCATTTTGAGTTCTTCTATGTAGTTAGGAGCCCAAACTGGGGATGAATACGTCACCAGTGATTTAATCAGGGCGTTAAAGAGCTTAAACCGTGTATTTTGTTAGTCTGATTGAATGTTCGTCAGTAGAATGTTAAATTGAGTTAAAGCTCCCTTAGCGTTTCCTACAAAATAGGTTTTGGCTGCGTCAAAATTCCCATTATACGTCATTGGTATCCTTAAGTACATGTATTCATTTACTTTGTCAATTTCTTGCTTTCCCCAATATAGTTTTGTGTGTCAAATCTCCTTCTTAAGTTTTTTTCTGTGTCTAAATATTACGACTTTGGTTTTAGCCAGGTTGACTTTAAGACAATTTTTCTCAAAAAACATCCGTACCACGTGGATTTGTTTCTGAAGTTCTCCTGGCGTTGGTGCTGTCAGGACAATATCATCAGCGTAGAGAAGTTATAATATGGTAACAGTTATCATACAGATCCTCAAGGCCCCACATCCATCTAGGTCTTTTGTAAGGTCGTCCATAAAAAGATTAAATAGGTTAAGTGAAAGAGTTTCTCCCTGAAGTACGCCTATTAAGACATCAATCCATTCCGTGAATCCAAGTTCGGTTCTTGCTCTTGCCTTGACATTGCTGTATAACTAAGCCACTATTTGAATAAATTTTGAGCTTATGCCTTTTCTTTCTAGCTTTTCCCAAAGCTTACTATGTACTATACTGTCGAAGGCTTAGCTCAAATCAATAAAAAGTGTAAATAGGTAGTTAAAGTTGAGCTTAGCTAGGGATTTCTAAACTATAGCTGTCAGTCAAAAGATGTTGTCCTGGCACCCTGAGCCTTTCTTATAAGCTGCTTGGTTTTCAGATAGCTTGCCAAATTTTTTGCACCATGTCTGAAGTCGTCCTGCTAAAATTACAGTAAACAGTTTAGTGCCAGTGTTGAGGAGTGATACAGGTCTGTAATTTGTTGGATTGTTTGTGTCTCCTTTCTTGTATATTGAAATAATAGTGATTTTATTTCATTTTGCAGGAATTTGTCTTGTGTCAACGATGTTGTTGAAAATACTAGAAAGAATCAATATGTGATCTTCAAATAGGTTTTTCCAGGCTTCATTGGGAATGCCATCGCTGCCAGGTACCTTACTGTTTGACAAATTTTTAACTGCTTGCATTGTTTCTGCAGTCGTAATTGGTTTATCTAGTATTTTACCTACTCTTTGATCTTTCAAATTTAAATTGGACGTGTTGTGGTCTTTTTTAGTAAACAGTGCTTGGTAGTGTGACTCTCATTTGGGGAGTGGTATTGAGTTTTTGACGTAATAGCATTTTCCAGGTTTGAAGACGCTAACAGATTTCCAAAATTCTTTTGATGATTTTGAGTGAAATATTTGGTCCCTAAGACGTTGGTAATATTGGTTTCGCGTTTCTCTAATTAGTTTTTTATATTTCGATCGTACATGGCTGTATGAGTTTAATTCAATAACCCTTTCGTGACTGCTGGTTGTACCACTGCATTTTCGGAGAGCTCGTATTGATTTATAGCATTTTCGTTTTGCTGTCGTGCATTCTAAATTGAACTATTTTGGTTTTTCAAGCGTAGGTTTGGCGAAAGGGATATTCTTGAGCATTTTCGTATTTATGGCTGCCTGCAATATACTTTCTTCTAATTCTTCAAATTTGGAACTTGGTTGTAAGTCTTAGTTGTCAATTGAGTTAAGAAATCCTATTTGTTTCTCAGCATTCAACTTAATTTTTGTAAATGTAGCTTTGTTACCAACTATTACTTCTTTGTGCCTAGTATTAAGATGTACGAACACGTACGCGTGATCTGAGTTAGAATTTATGATAACCTCCATATCTGCAATTACAAGTGCTACATGTTGTGTTGCTAGACACATGTCTACTTGGCTTCCACTATTTCCTCTTGCAAACGTGATTTCCCTATTGGGATCCGAGTGTGTTCTGCCGTTGACAATTATTAGTTGTTGCAATGTTATTAAAGTTGCAATTTTCTCGCCCCTTTTGTTTCTACCGACGTCTTTACATTTTCTTAACTTTGAAAGATTTTTGCAGTTTATTTTGTTCTTTATTTTGTCACATTCAATAGACCCGCACCTGGCGTTTAAGTCACCTATTATAAGTGACCTTCGATTTATAATGTTAAGTACATTGTACAGTCTCCGATCGTGTTCAGTTGTTGGAGGGATATAGAGTAGCAGTATATGTGTCTTGCCTGATTTTCATGATATTGTAGTGTATAGATCGTTTTGATTGACGTTCCATTCATTATTTACTCCTTTAAGTATGCCAGTTATATGTCCGGAACTTGCTCTTCCAAATTTGGAATTTTTGATTCCGTGTTGTTGGTATATAATATAGTTGTTATGAATTTCTTGCTTCATTTTCACATGGGTAGTGAGCCAAGTTTCAGAAAGGTGAAATATACATGGGGTACTAAAAGCTACTTAAATTAGAGAAATAATTTATATAAGCGGGGTCGCAAGTGTATAATGTTTAGACGAAAGACAGATTAGTCCATGCAGTAGTGCGATAGTTATCGTTGGAGTATGCAGGTTCTTTTTTGAGCAGTAGGAGAGGCAATTGATGCGGTGCTAACATATACATGTATGTACATTTTTTTTACACAGTCATACATACAAATTTAAAAGTATAATTTACAAATACAGCTCACACATACACATTGTTACATCTAATATCAACAAGTATGT
Organism: Dicyrtomina minuta; assembly: GCA_949802685.1. Classification (NCBI taxonomy): domain Eukaryota; kingdom Metazoa; phylum Arthropoda; class Collembola; order Symphypleona; family Dicyrtomidae; genus Dicyrtomina; species Dicyrtomina minuta. Next base: position 240,042 of record CATKUY010000117.1, on the reverse strand, counting down.
ATATGATTTTTTAAAAATCGCATAAGAAAAACAGAAGTGAAGTAAATCTGCATACGCTAAAATTAAGTTCTGCATTTACAAGTTACACTGACAACAAAATAAATTTTACAGAATTATTATACTACTATCTACATAATGTACATTTTACATATTAAAAATACTACGTTGATTTTTTGTTTTTATATTTTCTTTTAATATGTGCACTACTATTTGAAAACTAAATTATTTGTGTAGTAATAATTTACTTTTAACACTACAACCTATTAATTATATTAAAAATATACTCTTTGCATCTATTTCAGTCCTACAAAGTCATAATAAACTTTATACTATGAAAAAGTGTGATACAAGGGCACCCTTATATCACAATTGTCGGAATCTAAAAATATTTCGGATATTTGTATTTAATTTTTGATAAATAATTTATGATCGACATTTGCTATTGTATTTACATCTTTTTCACATAATTTGTTAGATTCTTAGATCTGCTTATATTTGCCGTGCTTGCAATGTTGCAACAAAATTAAAATAATGCCTGCATGTTTTTGTTCTTGATACTAGTAGTATATTAATGTAAGTTCTGGCAAAAATACGAAATATAAGCCACTTTTAAAAAACAGCATAAAATCATAACAATTTCATGATTTATTTCTATTTTTCATAAACAAAATCTGACGCTCGCGCCGGATTTGTCGACCGTGGGCAGGCCCGAAGTAGATGCTGAGCTTCAACAAAGGCGCAAGACAATTTATGTTACGCTAAAAGATAATACAAGATTTGTGGAAGCTCCCCTACAATCAATAGGACATATGCCAATGTTCGTAGCATGTAGTTTAATATAGCTAAAATTTTTCTATAAATTGCACTATCCACAAATAACGTCATTATGGACAATCCCTGAATATCTGTTACGCATATAGGTAAGTACGTGACATGTAGTAAAAATAAGATGGAAATAAATTTAAAATTAAGACTTAGGATATTAAAAACTAGGGAATTTGAAGGACGTTATTATGGACGATCTCTGAACATCTATAACACATATAGGTCAGTCCGTGACATGAAGAAGAAATTTTAACGTGACATTATTTGCGCGTCACCCTTAACCTGCTTACCTTATGTAAATACGATAGCAGCTGAGTTGGGCTGTGTGAAAGAAATTTTCACGTGACGTCATTTGCGCGTCACTACTAGCCTGCTGACCTAATGTGGATGCGATAGCAGCTGGGTGGGGCTGTCTAAAAGAAATTTTCACGTGACGTCATTTGCGCGTCACACCCATCCTGCTTACCTAATGTGAATGCAACAGCAGCTAGATGGGGGTGTCTAAAACAAATTTTCGCCTAACGTCATTTGCGCGTCACCCCTAACCTAGTTACGTAATGTGAATGCAACAGCAGCTGGGCGGGGGTTTCTAAAAGATATATATAATAATTTAAAGTTGAGACTTAGGATATAAGAAACTACGGTATTTGAAGAACGTTATAAAAGACGATCTCGAAACATGTATAACACATATAAGTAAGTCCGTGACATGTGAAAAAAAATTTTTGGTGACATTATTTGCGCGTCACTATTAACCTGCTTACATTATGTAAATGCGATAGCAGCTAAGTGATGCTGTCTGAATAAAATTTTCACTTAACCTCATTTGCGCGTCACTCCTAGCCTGCTCATTTAATGTGGATGCGATAGCAGCTAGGTGAGGCTGTCTAAATAAAATTTTTACGTGACGTTATTTGCGCGTCACTTCTATCCTGCTTACCTAATGTGAATGCAAGTGCAGCTGGTGGGGGTTTCACGTCATTTGCGCGTTACCCCTAACCCGCTCACCTAATGTGAATGCAACAGCAGCTAGGTAGAGGTGTCTTAAAGAAATTTTCGCTTAACGTCATTTGCGTTTCACCCCCATCCTACTTACTTATTGTGGATGCAACAGCAGCTTCGTAGGAGTGTCTTAAAGAAATTTTTGCCTGACGTTACTTGCGCGTCACCCCTAACCTGCCTACCGTTTTACGTGACATTATTTACGCGTCACCCTTCACCTGCTGACCTTATGCAAATGCAATAGCAGCTTAGTAGGGCTGTCTTAAAGAAATTTTCACGTGACGTCATTTGCACGTCACTCCAATCCTGATTACTTAATGGTAATGCAACAGCAGCTCGGTGGAGGTGTCTAAAAGAAATTTTCGCCTGACGTCATTTGCGCGTTACCTCTAGCCTGCTTTTTTAATGGTAATGCGACAGAAGCTAGTTAGGTCTAATTAAAAGAAATTTTTGCCTAATATCATTTGCGCGTTACCCTCACCCTGCCTTTGTAATTTTAATGCAACAGCAGCTGCGTAAAAGTGTTTAAAAGAAATTTTCACGTGACGTCATTTGCGCCTTACCCCTAATATGCTTACCTGATGTGGATGCGAAAGCAGCTAGGTGGAGGTATCTGAAAAAAAAATTGCATGACGTCATTTGCGCGTCATTCTTAACTTGCTTGCCTAATGTGAATGCAACAGCAGCTTGCTGAGGGTTTTTAAAAGTAATTTTCGCCTGACGTCATTTTTGCGTCACTCCTAACCTCTAAACCTAATGTAAATGCAACAGCAGCTGGGTCAGGGTGTCCAGAAGAAATTTTTACGTGACGTCATTTGCGCGTTACCTCTAGCCTGCTTACTTAATGTTGATGCGATAGCAGCTAAGTGAGAGTGTCTAAAAGACATTTTTACGTTACGTCATTTGCGCATCACCCCTAACCTGCTTACCTAATGTAGATGCAATAGCAGCTGGGTGGGGGTGTCTAAAAGAAATTTTTGCATGACGTCATTTGCGCGTCACTTCTAACCTACTTACCCAATGTGATTGCAACAGCAGCTGGGTGGGGTTGTTTTAAAGAAATTTTTGCCTGACGTCATTTGCGCGTTACCCCTAGCCTGCTTTTCTGATGGTAATGCGATAGCATTTAAGTAGAAGTGTCTTAAAGAGATTTTCACGTAACGTCATTTGCGCGTCACCCCTAACCTGCTCACCTTATGTGAATGCGACAGAAGCTAGTTGGATCTAATTAAAAGAAATTTTTGCCTTACGTCATTTGCGCGTTACCCCTACACTGCCTTTTTAATTTTAATGCAACAGCAGCTGCGTGAAAGTGTTTAAAAGAAATTTTCACGTGACGTCATTTGCGCCTTACCCCTAATCTGCTTACTTAATGTGGATGCGAGAGCAGCTGAGTGGTAGTGTCTGAAAGAAATTTTTGCATAAAGTCATTTGCGCGTCACCCCCAACCTGCTTGCCTAATGTGAATGCAACAGCAGCTAAGTAAGGGTTTCTAAAAGTAATTTTTGCCTGACGTTTTTTGTTGCGTCACCCTTAACCTCTTAACCTAATGTAAATGCAACTGCAGCTGGGTGGGGGTGTCTAAAAGAAATTTTTACGTGACGTCATTTGCGCGTCACCCCTAGCCTGCTTACTTATTGTGAATTCCATAGCAGCTAGGTGGAGCTGTCTAAAAGAAATTTTCACAAGACGGCATTTGCGCGTCATCCCTGCATTAGACAATCAGACTAAATGTCATTGCCATTGAATACTCTAGCTGAGGTTGGCTAGGTCTGGGTCAGTACTATAAGATATACTTGTATTCGCCGCGCAAAGCTTTAAAATTACGGAGTATGTACATGAATTTTCTATTTGTTTACACGCATAATTCGCGTTGTAGATGCTAAGCAAGCATGTAATGAAATGTTCATGTCCGTCTGTCCGTATGTCTGTCCGTCCGTTAGCCCCACGCTACAGGTCAAACCGTTGACACTATTGTCTTAGAACGTTTTTAAAACAATTACAAAAGCGAGCCGGCAGGTCTTTATTGTTTTTTTACTGTAATCTACCTGACCATTGCCTAAAAATTAAATGTTGAACTGACAAAGGTCAAGAAATATAGAAGTAGGCACCATAAAAAGGTTAGGTTAGGTAGCGATAAACATAGCTGAGCGCAAGACATATGTTCAGCTATAAAACGAAATACATAGCACCATTTTCAGCCAGTTTCAGGTAAAAATTTCTTTTAAACACCCCTACCGAGCTGCTATTGCATTTACATTTGGTAAGCAGCCCAGTGGTGACGTGCAAATGACGTTAAGTGAAAATTTCTTCTAGACACCCCCACCCAGCTGTTATTGCATTACCATTAGGTAAGCAGGCTAGGGGTGACGCGCAAATGACGTCGCGTGAAATTTTTTTTTAGACACCCCCTCCCCCCCTTAGCTGCTATCGCATTTACATAAGGTAAGCAGGTTAGGGGTGACGCGCAAATGACGTCAGGCAAAAATTTCTTTTAAACTCCTCTACCCAGCTGCTATTGCATTCAGATTTGGTAAGCAAGCTAGTGGTGACGCGCAAATGACGTCACATAAAAACAGGGATGGTAGGCCGAAAAATAAAGATTCAGATACAGATTAAGCTTTCAACATTTTCAAATATTTAGATCACGATGTAGATTAGTATAAGCTGAAATAATGAATTAAGATTTGGATTCCGCTAAGCTAAAAAAAGCCGGTAAAATTTGGATTTAGATTAAGCTTTTAGCTAAAATATCTAGCACTTTGCGCCGGATTTTGTCCACTGTCCTCGAAATAGCCCAAAGTGGATGCTAAGCGTATATTGAATGGGCTCTGATTACTAGAAAACAATGTGTGTGTAGTAAAGGTAAAGCAAAACTTTAAATCATTTGATGTCTGTAAAAGCAATTAGTAGCAGATTTTAGTGGTATAAATGGACAAGAGGAGTTAGTGTTAGACTACATGTTCAAATTCCAAAATAAATTCTTCGCAAATACTACTTAAAGCGCCAGTCCTACAAACATGCATCTCTACAACGCTCCGTAGAACAGTCATGTCAAACAGGCAGCACAAACGCCTCACGTTGCCTAGGGTTGCTTCATGTGCGCCGCGGAAAACTAAATCAAAATGTCAAATATTTTGCTATAGGTATATTACAGTTAATAAAAAAGTATGTGTGTGGTAATTTAAGTAGGCGCAATTAAAGTTATACGATTTGTAAAATTTTATTATTTAGTTTTGTTTAAAACTAATTTAATTTGCGCCTAAAACTTTTAAAGCAGACAAGCCTGCTAATTAATTTTGGTTATTTTTTGCGTGAAGGAACATAAAATAAATCAATTGATCATTGCTTAAACGTAGTTTGAGTTTTGACATGATAAACCTTGCTACTAACTACAACTAAACGAGAAACCAAACAATGCAGTAACAAAATGTTTACAACATGTGTTGAATTTAACACAGTAATGCGGTAATTGTTGTCAAAAATACCCAAATTAAAGGTTTAATCCACATTAACAATAACAACCTCTTTTAAGACAAAAACATAACTAGAAGAAATTATTTGAATATTTCTATGCATTTATAGTTGCTGTCTAACGAGCTGTAAAAAACTTAAAGTAGCCTAAAATACGTAAAATCATTTGACACTACTGCAGTAAGATATAGTGTTGTATGTGGCACATGTCGCTGGCATGATCCCAAAGGGCGCAGTTCCCACAGCCTTTATTGTAGATTTCGAATTGCGCGGATATAAATCAAAGTTAATTGTGCTAAATTGTGAAAATTTTGAAATTCCACAACCCAAATTGTAATAAAAATGTGGAATTCCTATGCTTGCGTAATTTAGGTGAGAGGACGGGATTATTTCTAATTGTGCACAAATAATTTAACGTTTTTCATATTGACTTGTATGATAATTGTTCACAATAACTCGCTTCAGTCATAGTTATTAGCTTTTTATATACAAAGCTTTGTTTTTTGCAATCATAAAATCTCTTACGTCTACAATTTATACTATATTTCATGTATGTCGTTAGCTAAGCGGCTCAGTACACTCCAATGCCCTTGGAAATAAAGTCTGTATATAAAAGGGGCGTGTCTTATGGTGATTCATAGCCGCTGTTCAAATACTACTGCATTTAAAAATATGTTCGACTAATTATTTATTCCGTAGTAATAGATAGTTCGGATTTTTAGCTATAAAAATATTAGCCACACAGATTTCTTAGTACAGTATTATTTGAATTTCGGCTATTTATCCCCAATAAAAAAGTGATAGCCATTAGAGCAAACCTAATCGCATAAATAATATATACAATAATAATGTTTTGCTAGTTAACAGTAAAGGTAAGCCTCTACCGAAAAAGTAAGCTTACAAAGTAGGTAAGGTAAGAAATTCTGGCCAAAAAGTTAGGTAAGGGGTGGGTAAGGAAAAAATAAAAGTAAGAAAAAAATTATTTCCTACTGCGTTCTTACCAGCACTATATATTAATACAATAATTTAGTTGTGCAAATTCTAAAAAATAAAATTTCGGATGATAGACACTACTTTATTTAAAACCTGATTTTTTTGTATCTTTATTAAGCTAATTTTCAAGTAAAGGTGCTGTAAAAAGGCAATAATAAACTTTTGTAGTTGGAAAATTTAAAGTTTTTGAAGTAAAGTAAGATAAAAGTAAGATTTTTGTTTTAAAAAGTAGGAAATAAAGTAAGGTCATTTGTTTAAAAAAGTAAGATGTAGGTAAGGTATTTTAAACAAAAGTAAAAAATCAGTAAGGTAATGTTTTAGCAAAAAATGTAAAGTAAGAATTAGGTAAAGTAATTTTTTGCCCAGCTACTGTATAGCTTTACTGTCAGATGTTTTAGGCTATCCTTGATTTAATTGCAATCACGGCCGATGGCTACTAACATCTTTCACATTCGACTTGGATCTTATATATTTTATTTTAGTTTATTAGGGTTTAATAAACAATAATTAGTGCTCAGTAATACGTCTCAGTTGTCTAAGTACTCATTAGAATGCGTACTTAAGTATTTAAATTATATCTTCAACTATGATGCCCCTAAAAGTCCTATACCGAGAGCCAAATTTTGAATTTTTGTAGTGATTTGTAGTAATTTTTGAATTTACGGAAAGATTTGTGAAAACTTTGTGTCATTTTGAAATTGGTTTTCCAAAAATAATATAAATTTACGAAGAAAACAGGTGAATTTGTTGTGTATTAAATGTAGAACGCAAAAAAATACTATATAAAATGTAGAAAATTCTAAATTATGCGAACTGCGCCCTTTGCATGATACTGGTATATATAAAAGAGAGAAGCAAAAGTGGCTAAAAATGAAAAATTAAATGTTTGGCAAAAAGCTGAATCCAAAAGCCATAAAAATACAGCTTACGGATTCAGCTTCTTGTGAACATTAGGATTTAGATTTGGATAAGACTAACTAAATTTTTGCTTTTCGAATTCCGATTAAGATTTAGCCTAACAAATTCAGCTTAATTTAGCTTTTAAATTCGGATTAAGCTTAAGACTACCATCTTTGCATGAAAGTTTCTTCTAGACACCCCCACCCAGCTGTTAACATTATCGCACTAACATTAGGTAAGCAGGCTAGAGGTTACGCGAAAGTAACGTCACGCGAAATTTTCTTCAGGACACCCCCACCTAGCTGTTATTGCATTGAGTTTAAGTTTGAGTTTGAGTGTACTTTATTAATGTGTCAGTTGCATACAATACAATTGTACTGATTTCCATTGCAGGACACCGGCAGTACTAAATTAAATTAAATATATAATATATAAGTAAATAAAGCAAAATAAATCCACAATTCATCACACCATGAAAGACATACCAGATTGGAACCATACAAACAAATTAAAAATGTACATTAAGGCGGTTTATATACAGAGTAGTCATTTTTCTTTCTTATGCTTATAATATAATCAGTTAATTGAGCCTTAAATTCAGATATTGAGCCCTCCATACATTTAACATCATTAGGCAAAACATTCCAATTTGAAACAGCTCTATAAATAAATGAATTCTTAAATGTACTTGAGCTTTTATTTGGTGGTATATCCAATAAACACAAATTACTGGAACAAGTAGCGCGCCCAGCCACTCCTACAGTAAACCATTGACTAAAATTAGAAATATCCGAACTATACCTCAATATTTTAAAAACAAAGGACATCGAATAGAAGCTTAGTCTTTCTTTCACTGATAAAATGTTCGTTTGTTGCAATAGTACATTTTCATCCACAACCACTATATTGCTATACTTAGACTTACGCTTGAACAGCTGTGTGTCAGCGAACCTGACTACCAGCCAATTAACTTTATTTTGAAGCGACTGCAATTCAGCCGACGTTTGGACGCTATGAACTATTGAGCAGTTATCAATTATAGACAGCACATACGCATTTAGCATTATCACAAAAACCTAGAATTTCAAAAATCGCTTAATATTAAAAACAATGCCACTAGCAGCACTTACTCTATTCTTAACATAAGTGAAGTGATTTTTAAAGGTAAAATTCGGATCAATTATAATTCCAAGATATTTAAATGTCATCACTTGCTCTATTTCATTACCATAACACACAAGAGAAATATCATTTGGTACATTATGATCATAGGATTTGTGCATCACCATGAACTTTGTCTTATCCACATTAATTGTAAGACCTTGAGAAATAAACCAATTATTTACAACATTCAGGCATTTCTGCATACACGCCACTGTATTATTTAGGGATGTTGTGTAGCAGTAAAGCACTATATTATCCGCATACATTATGAAATCTATACCCTTAGAAATTACTTCCGACACTTTATCTATGTAAATAATAAACAATACAGGCCCAGGAACTGAGCCTTGAACCACACCAACGTCCAACTTGTAGCTATCAGAGACATGAGTACCAATCTTAATTTTAAAGCTACGATTACGTAAAAAGTCAGTAAAAAGCCTAAGCAAGTTATTATCAATATGGTAAACATCCTTTAGCTTTTTTAGCAGTTTACGATGTGGCACTGAGTCAAATGCCTTTTGCAAATCAATGAATACAGCTAAGACTCGACCGCATTTTATATCAATGTAGCTATATATATCCTGCGTAAACGTTAGCGTTGCTGATGAACACGACCTGTCCTTCCAAAACCCATGTTGTTGGTCACATATAGTTATACTATTCAGTAGCCTGGTATACATAATATTCTCTAACAGCTTATCTAAAATCAGCAGAGTAAAGATTGGCCGATACGAAAGTCCATTTAATTTTGAACTTTTGCCTTTGTAGAGAGGAGTTACAGTTGCGCATTTAAACTTAGAAGGATACTGACCAATAATAAGAAACTGTGTAAAGAGAAGAGCAAGTGGTAATGCTAATGACTTCATACAATTATCGAGCATATAATATGATAATTCTATAGGATTGCGCTCCGTTTTACATTTGACCCTTGAGAACGCACTTACTACTTCCTCTTTAGTAATTAGATTATTCACAAAACTAGCATTAATGCTATTATAAAAATCATTCAAGTCTAAGCTCACGTTGTTATCAGCTTTAACCACAAAAGACTTCGCTAAAACACATGACATTTCCTCAGGGTCAGTTATGGAGCGATTGTTGTCACTTAATTCTGTTCATGACCCTGCACTGTTTGATTCACCAACCAGTTTTTGATAAACGCTCCAGATGTTACTAGAAGTTGGCATTTCCTCAAATTGACTACGCGTGAAGTTGTACTTGGCCCGGCTTATCTCCCTATTAACCTTATTTCGAATAGCTCTGTACTCATTCCGCATTTCAACGCTATTATTTTTCTGACTTTTGCGTCTCAGATTATCACGCATACGCATTTTACGCTTAATATCTGGCGTTAAACAGGGAGATGGCTTCCCCTTTACTCTTCTCGAAATTATTGGAGCATGTATATCTATGACGTCCAATACTATAAGCTCAAAGTAATTTAAGAGGTCATCACTATCATCAAACATATCCATAGCGGACCATGGTATTAAACGCAGCTCCTTATTAACTGCCTCCCATCCAATACTCTTGTGGTTACGGGTGAAAATATAATTCACTGGGTATTTGACTATCTGAGTCTGCTTGACTGCATAGATAGCATAGTGGTCTGAAATTCCCACCGGCAAGACTCCAACAAGACTATAACTGCGCGCATTTGTTACGTATATATGGTCTATCAAACTACTCGTTGACGACGTTTGCCTTGTATGCTGTTGTATAATTTGTTTAAATCCTAACGAATTCGCTGCGTTCAAAACAGACTTGGTAAAATTATCACGAACGCTCAGATCTATATTTAAGTCACCAGTTATTAAATGCTCACAGCCATTCAAGTGCATACTTTGAATGTAATCACTAAAATATGAAACAAACTCAGTTCTATTGACAATCGGGGATTTATAAACAACTGTCAGCAGACTAGGCTTACTAAATGGGACATACAATTTAACGGTCACTATTTCCACCTTACTTAGCATAGACGCGCTATCGACAGTGGACAGACTAACATATTTAATACCATCCCTAATGTGAATTACCAAGCCTCCACCACCACTAACTTCCTTGCTTCTATCAACTCTGACAATAGAATAGCCGCTTATCTCAAGTAATCCCATTTGAACATAATTATTAAGCTTGGACTCTGTCACACACAAAATATCCAGTTTATATGTTTCAGCCAGGTACTTTAAACTTTCGACTTTGGCTATACTTAAACCATTAACATTAACATTAATATGCATAGCCTTGAACTTTCTAGATGCTAATAATAGGTTATTGCAGGCTACTGTTTCTACCGCTGGATTGCATATTTCTGTAGCTGGAAAATCTGAGACATCTAATCCTGTAAACATGCATGCCATACAAAGAGCTGATTGCTAGCTGGCTTTTGTTTCGAGCTCATTCATGCAGTTGGTGCATTTTACGAGAATTACTTTCTCCTTACAATCTATACAAAGCCATTCATCTACCTCATTTTCATACAAACTGACATCTGTACAATGCTGATAGAACTTTTTATCACATGCCTTACACAAAATTATTGTCTGATTTTTCCCTATTCTACCCTTACACTGAATACACTTGGAGCTCATTTCAGAACCGACCGATATCAACTACAAAGATGACTTTATATAAACCTATGACTATTAAAATTTATGAGAGTCAGAATTAAAAATAATAATCGTCTACTTAAATTAAAATTGTATTTAGAATTGTAGATTTTAAATCTAAAATCGTAGCGCCAGACCTGACAGAATTAGGTAAACAAAAATTATACATTTGTACATACCATACACTACTGCATACCAGGCAAAGACACTATTCCTCTTTCACGAACATCCAGTTTACACAACAATAATAATACTAAATTTACACTAGTTCCCACGACGAAAATCTGAAGGATCTTCGGGATTGTTGCAATGATGAAGTGAGGAGGAACTGCTGAAGCGGGATGAGAATGAATTGATGAATCTAGCACTGCAGTTTCTCAAATCTCCACTGAACCTTGTAGAATTAGAAATAAGCACACCCGGGCCCTCGGGAACAACTATTTTACGGGCGTCAGCCCTGCGCCGTACAGATGTGCAGTCACGACAATTTTACGAGTATCACCCAGCGCCTTACAGTTGTGCACCACCACGACTATTTTACGGGTAACAGCCCAGCGCCGTACAGATGTGAAGGTCACCAGATGGACGTATAGCACCAAGCTCCACACCACACAACACAGCGTAAATGTAAATGGGTCGAGACCCTAATTTTTAGTTGTGCTCTGCTCAGCAGTCAGAGGCACTCTGACTCTGACTCTGCTTACCATTAAGTTAGCAGGCTAGGGGTTACGCAAAAATGACGTCACGTGGAAATTTCTTTCAGACACCCCACTTTCAGCTGCTACCGCATTTACATTAGGTAAGCAGGTTGGGGGTGACGCGCAAATGACGTCACGTGAAAATTTATGTTAGACAGTCCTACCCAGCTGTTATCGCATTAACATAAGGTAAGCAGGCTAGAAGTGACGCGCAAATGACGTCACGTGAAAATTCATGTTAGACAGCCCTACCCAGCTGCTTTTGCATTCACATTGGGTAAGCAGGTTAGGGGTTACGCGCAAATGATGTCAGAATTATATCTCTTTTAGACACCCCTATTTAGCTGCTTTTGCATTCACATTAAGTAAGCAGGCTTTGGGTGACGCACAAATGACTTCACGTGAAAATTTCTTTTAGACAGCTCCACCTAGCTGCTATCGCATTAACATAAGTAAGCATTCTAGAGGTGACGCGCAAAAGACGAAACGTAAAAATTTATGTTAGACAGCTCTATTTAGCTGCTATCGCATTACCATTAGGTAAGAAGGCTAGGGGTGACGCGCAAAGGACGTCAAGTGAAAATTTCTTTGAGACAGCCCCACTCAGCTGCAATTGCATTTACATAAGATAAGCAGGTTAGAGGTGACGCGCAACTGACGTCTGGCAAAAATTTCTTTTAGACACCCCCACCCAGATAGAATCGCATTCCTATTAGGTAAGCAGGTTGAGATGGACGCGCAAATGATGTCACGTGAAAATTTCTTCTACATGTCACGGACTGACCTATATGTGTTATACATGTTTAGATGTTGTCCATAATAACGTCCTTCAAATACCATTGTTTCTAGTATCCCAAGTCCTAACGTTAAATTTAGTTTCATCCTATTTTATTTACATGTCACGTACTTACCTATAAGCGTAACAGATGTTCAGGGATTGTATATACTGATGTTATTTGTGAATAATGCAATTCATTAAAAAAAAATCAGCTATAATAAATTACATGCTACGAACATTTGCACATGTGTTATTAATTGTAGAGGACCTTCTTTAAATCATATTTCTTGTGCCTTTGTTGTAGCTCAGCATCTACTTCGGGCCTGCATCCGGTCGACAAATCCAGCGCGAAGCGCCAGTTTTTTTGAAAAACTCACTTTGCTGAGTTTTGACATGGGTCCAGTCAACTGTTAATTGTGAAGAAATGGACAGTCTGATCAAATTGAAAAACAATACAGACCTGTTTGCGCATTTGTAATCGTTTTAAAAACAATTAAAGGTCATAGCTTGAAAGCTGTGACCTGTAGTGTACGGCATACAGACAGACAGACAGACAGATGGACGGACATGACCATGCTTACATTGCATTGCATTACATTACGAGTTGTGGCTGGTGGGTGTTGAGTACTGGCGGATCCCTTTCTCTTCTTGACTTGGCGGCTCAAGATGATTTAGTGGAGTTACCAGTGCTCAATCCCTCTGCTTGCAGGAATTCTTGAAATTAAATCTTCTGATGAGGAGTATAATCTACTCGCTGACAGTCAGTCGTAATTTAGTATACACTATCCATGTTTAAAGATAAGATAAGTATATGCGATGCGGAACTTGAGTGACATGTTCATACATGCCCACCAAGGACCACATCGTAGAGCAACTGATTAATAGAGACATAGCCGCTCAGGTTTAAATTCTCTCAATAATCATACATCATTATACATACTATCTAGCTCTTGAAAGTCAAGTTCCAACAATAAGCTTAAAAAGATAATATAATATTTAAACTTTAATATAATATTATCAACATGAAGATCAAAAGACTGCATTGTATGTAGTAAATAATTATGTGTATTTTTTAAATATTAAATTTATTCAAATTTTGCTTTAATTACTTGCTAACGTGGAGTTAATATTATTTAAATAATTTTTAATAGTTTTATATGTGCTAAAAAATCTACAACATGTTTTAGCTCCTATTGTAAAGTAACAATTCTAGATGTTTAAAGCAATAACCAATTGTTATCTAGAGTCTGGATTATTATTGCCTACTAAAAATCCTCCTAGCTATTGCCAAATCAATTTTCATCTAGTAAGCTCTTTATTAAATATACTGTATTAATAATATTTTTTTTAGAATTGTATAGAGCATATTTATTAGGTAACGATTTAGTTTTTAAATTCTTAATACTAATTTGTTTTTACATTTAACAGTGAGTCGAATGTTGAAATTGGCGTAATTTACCTAATAAGCAATGCATCGACGTCTCATGAAATTGTGAGTTTCTTAATTGAATATTTTATATTGTTGACGTAAGTGTAAAGAATTAAATGTAGATTACAACTTTAATAATGAAAAATTATTAATTATTTTGTTGATTGTTTATTAAAGCAGATAAAAGAGGGCTTAACTCAGTTATTACTCTGATTACACTGACCAAATTACAATATTTGTTTTAAACTAAAAGGTGATTATTTTAAATATATTTTTTAAATAATAATGTTATCGTACACTTTTATAAGCGTTACAATAAAAATGTAATTGCTTAATTTTTAAAAACAATTTAACAGGCAGAAACCACTTTAGCGCTTTATTTTTTCAGAGAGGCCTCAAATTCAAAAATCATTTGTTTGAGATTCTAAAAAGTGAACATTGTTATAACACCTACACACAAGTAGAAAACAATAATTTTGCTTTTATTTATAGTTTGTTCACACGATTTAGTGGCTAATAATATAGGTCGGCATCTGCTTAACAATTAGGGCATTAAATGATTTCAAACTCAGTTTGTATCTGTTTTTGCTCTATTTATTATTGAATATAAAGTATGTATGTATGTTTTATTTAATAATTAGAACAAAAGTAGGCATCTTTTTCACGATGAGGTCAAAAGGTTTGTTTTTATTCTGTTTTTCAGCCACTTTTGCAGAAACCGCCTATTGAAATTCTGGTGCTTAGCTAAATTGAACTATTTATCGGAATCTTGTAAAATCATAAGTTCTTTATTAAATGATACCAGCTTAGTACTATTTTCAAATATTTATCATACGGTAGCAAAGATGGGCACAATTTTTAACATATTACATAACACAACATAAATTTGTTTAATTTTTAGCTGTTAAAAGTTAGAGACTACTAAACCAGTCCAGTCAAAATCCCACTATTGTTGACAGCAGTTCAGTTTTAAGTGTGCCTAATCTGCCAATTGGACCATATATAACTATTGTGAAGCTACTCAAAAGTCGTTAATTCTGAATCAACACATCAGCTACAATATTTTGACTAAAAAATTTACAACTTAAAAAACTTATTCAATTAAATAAGATTCTATGAAAACTAAATTAACTTGTTTGATTAAAAAACATTCTATAGGAACACAACTGCTCGAAAAAATTTTAAAAAAATTAAAAAAAGTAACAGGAAAACATTACAAAATGTAAAATACATAAAAAAATTAGATTTATCACCTTAAATCTAAAGCACATTTAGATATGATAAAAAAAAGTGCTGCTAAACTTAAATTTAGGATAAACGTTGTTAAAGTAGTACATATGGATAACAATTACCCAACTAAAACCCATATTGAAAATACAAAAACACCTATTTAAACGAAAAAACAAAATATTTAACTGATTGTAATAATTTTTATTCCAAAAAATCATTGAATCTGAAAAAAATTTAAGTGAAGAAAATATAACAAATAAAACATTGAAGCATGATATTTTTTAGAAAATGATATATTTTTGTTGCATAAATCTGTAAAAGCTTTAAAACGTATATTTCATGCATTGAGTTTAGCTTTTAGAAATGATTCAAAACTAATTGAGATAAATAATACACAAGTATTATATATGATCTATAATATTCTAAATGACAATCTTAAAACAAAAACATTAAAATTACAACTAGTTTTACAACAAGCGCGACAAATTTTATACCTAATTGTAGTATATATACCGTACAGGAGTGCAGGCACCATGGATTTTACAATATCACCTGCTGCTGGTTTATATCCAAGGCTCTGTCGTAAAGATGTATTGTACCACAAACAGGCCTACTTTTCCACAGCTACTTCAAATAGTAAAAACGATCATTGTCCAATCGTAAAAGCCCTTCGTCTGTCTTTAGGCAGAAAATTTCCATGACGTCAGAGTACACCAGTTTGAGTAGCTAAGCTCTTTATGCAAAGAGTCTCAAACCCAGGGTGCTCAGCAACTATTTCTTAAGTTGCTCTCAAACCCCTGCTTTTTGTAGGGCTGAGAGATTAAAATACAAGGAGCCGATGCCTCAGTATGCCTCAGCATGCCTCAGCATCAGCTAGAACAATGAAAAGAGAGCAGTAGCAGTCAGTCCCTTTTGGCACTGCTCTCAGTATACCAAGAACCCACACAAGCGAAAGGACGTGTCCGCTTTGAGCTCTGACCAGCCATCTTTCTTTTTCTTAAAATTAATTTCAAGTCAGATATTTTCGACTTCTATCTTTATTTGGTGTGTAAATTCTGAAGTTTAACGCCTTATTATTTAGTGTACTTGTGCGTAATTAAGTGTTATTTAGTTTAACGTGTGTAATTTAGTGTGTTTATAATAATTATACGTTAATTGGTAACTAATACCAAATTCACGCACTTAGGAGATCACATCCGACGCTTTATTACCATACCAACTACTGCTACATCTTGAGTGTCTCAAATTGCCCGGTTCATTGAGTAAGAGCATCACGCTTCAGGTCTTCAGTGCATCATATACCACATTAAAGACTGTCGGTGCTGTTTTCATGCAACCCGCATGTAGTCACGCATTTTGCATTCGCGGTCATCTCTTTCTCGGTCACAGTCCATCTCAGACCACCTTCTAAGTCTCGTCCTCTGGTCTGAACTGCATCCAGATACGGTTCCATTGGTCTTACACGCTATCAAGCTCGGTCGGTCGGTCTCAATCTCAGTCGGTCGGTCTCAAGCTCGGTCGATCGGTATCAATCTCGGTCGGTCGGTCTCAAGCTCGGTCGATCGGTATCTCGCTTCATCATACCAGAGCATTATCACATCCCAAGCTCAAGTTTTGGTCTCATCTCAAGCTCAAGCACTGGTCCCATCTCGAGCTCAAGCTCTGGTCTCATCTCAAGCTCAAGCTCTGGTCTTATCTCACGCTCAAGCTCTGGTCTCATCTCACGCTCAAGCTCCGGTCTTATCTCACGCTCAAGCTCCGGTCCCATCTCGAGCTCAAGTTCGGTCGGTCGGTCTCAAGCTCACATCGCACCGTCATACCAGACCAGCTCGGTCGGTCGGTCGGTCGGTCGGTCGGTCGGTATCAAGCTCACCTGGTCTCCGCTGGTCCTAGGCCCTAAGGTTCTCAGCTCATCAGGTCCCCAGCTCATCGGGTCCTCAGCTACCACCTGGTCCCAGACCCAAGCTCTGGTCCCAGCTACCTCCTGGTCCAAGCTCTCTTCTGGTCCCAGACCCAAGCTCTGGTCCCAGCTACCTCCTGGTCCCAGCTCTCTTCTGGTCCCATACCCAAGCTCTGGTCCCAGCTCTCTTTTGGTCCCAGACCCGAGCTCTCGTCCCAGCTCTCTTCTGGTCCCAGACCCAAGCTCTGGTCCCAACTACTACCTGGTCCCAGACCCTAGCTCTGGTTCCAGCTACCACCTGGTCCCAGCTACCTCCTGGTCCCAGACCCAAGCTCTGGTCCCAGCTCTCTCCTGGTCCCAGACCCAAGCTCTGGTCCCAGCTCTCTTCTGGTCCCAGACCCGAGCTCTGGTCCCAGCTCTCTTCTGGTCCCAGACCCAAGCTCTGGTCCCAACTACTACCTGGTCCCAGACCCAAGCTCTGGTCCCAGCTACCACCTGGTCCCAGCTACCTCCTGGTCCCAGACCCAAGCTCTGGTCCCAGCTACCTCCTGGACCCAGACCCAAGCTCTGGTCCCAGCTCTCTCCTGGTCCCAGACCCAAGCTCTGGTCCCAGCTCTCTTCTGGTCTCAGACCCGAGCTCTGGTCCCAGCTCTCTTCTAGTCCCAGACCCAAGCTCTGGTCCCAACTACTACCTGGTCCCAGACCCTAGCTCTGGTTCCAGCTACCACCTGGTCCCAGCTACCTCCTGGTCCCAGACCCAAGCTCTGGTCCCAGCTCTCTCCTGGTCCCAGACCCAAGCTCTGGTCCCAGCTCTCTTCTGGTCCCAGACCCGAGCTCTGGTCCCAGCTCTCTTCTGGTCCCAGACCCAAGCTCTGGTCCCAACTACTACCTGGTCCCAGACCCAAGCTCTGGTCCCAGCTACCACATGGTCCCAGCTACCTCCTGGTCCCAGACCCAAGCTCTGGTCCCAGCTACCTCCTGGTCCCAGACCCAAGCTCTGGTCCCAGCTCTCTCCTGGTCCCAGACCCAAGCTCTGGTCCCAGCTCTCTTCTGGTCTCAGACCCGAGCTCTGGTCCCAGCTTTCTTCTGGTCCCAGACCCAAGCTCTGGTCCCAACTACTACCTGGTCCCAGACCCAAGCTCTGGTCCCAGCTACCACCTGGTCCCAGCTACCTCCTGGTCTCAGACCCAAGCTCTGGTCCCAGCTCTCTCCTGGTCCCAGACCCAAGCTTTGGTTCCAGCTCTCTTCTGGTCCCAGACCCAAGCTCTGGTCCCAGCTCTCATCTGATTTCAGCTCCAAGCGCACCTGGTCCCAGACCCCAATCTCAGCTCCAAGCGCACCTGGTCCCAGACCCCAACCTTAGCTCTTGGACCTGGTCTCCCATCTCTTCAACCTGGTCTCAATCTTCTTAAACCTCATCCCAACAGCAACAAACCCAGATTTCATCACTGCAGCCAGCTCAACCTATCACATTCACCTACCTCGGAACCGACTGCAACACTACCACCAACCCTTCATACATGTCTTTATAGCGAATAAGGAATGAACCATCCCATCCTCTTATTTACACAGAGGACGTCCAGTTAGGGTGGACGTTAAGGTGCACCGGGACTTACGACCCCGCCTAAGTGTGCATACCCCCTATCAATCATATACGTGTTGTTTTCACGTAATTCAATTATCTTACTTGTAGTTAATCCTAAAATTACAAACGTTTATATTTATTTAAGTTTGAAGTGTTTTTAAATTACATATTGTGGTTTTTATTTTTCATTATAATTGTGAGCGCAACGTTATTAAAATTATTCAATAATTCATTTTATTTTTCACAGATGTTGCCATTATTACCTTTAAACCAAGTTATTCTTCGTACTAGACTGCCGTTTCACATGCAAAAACCATTTTTAATACTGAGCTTAAGTTCAGCATGTTTATAAATGGGAAGATTGCAATATGTATAGTTTAAGCAATGCAAATCTTCTGTGCCTTTATTAAAGATAATAACTTGGACATGTAGGAAACAGAAATTAAGATTTTGTTGGCAGTGCGCATAATGCATAAAAAATGATATACCTATTATTCACCTCTTAAGGCAAGATTTGTTTTCAGTATATTTTTTTATAAAACCCAACGAAAGTAACAGAAGTTGACAAAAAATTAAATATGAAAAACCAGTGTGGCGGCAAGATTTGTTTGAATTTAAAGAATTTAGCATTGCGTATATGAAGAAACTCATGCAGAATTTTTTTAAATTAACATTCACGCTACCCACAATGTTCAAAGTTTAAACTATTTTTAGTTGTTTTTAATTGTGGAATCCAAAAATAACTATAAAGTTTTTTTGGCGCAAAGGTTGTACAATAGCTAACTAGTTAGTATATGCCTGTATCGTTTTAGTTCTTTCGTTTGCAGTATAACTGGAACATTATCATCTAATAGTTTTCGTTTTCTTTGATTTTGTTTGCAACATGAATGCACTAGTGCAGTTGTTTTATTTAAAAGCATGGTTTAACAGCAGAGCATTCTTGTAAACCTATTTGTAAAACTATGCTAACAGTTTTTGCTTTAAAATTGTAGAAACAGTAGAAACAATAGAATCTAGTGACTTGTAAACAAAAAAGGGAAAAACTGAAACGATACAGGCATGTAATAACTAGTCAATTATTGTACAAGCTTGGCGTGAAAAACACTTGCAAGCGTATTAGTGAGTTTGACAATTAAAAACATACAAATAGTTTAAACTTTAAAAATGCGTAGGTAGCGTAAATGTTGTTTTTAAAAAAATTCTGCGTGCGTTTCTATATTCAGGCAATGCTTACTTTTTTAAATAAAAACAAAAGTTGCCGCACAATACTTTTTAAAATTTAATTTTGTTATCAAACTTCTGTTTAAGTCGTTAGGTATTATATTAACAAATATACTGTTGGGGCTCAGAAAAAATCTGGTCCTCAATAGTTATTTATCAGTGTATCATTGTGTATATATTATGTGCAATGGTGCGAATCAATCTGTAACTACGTACAAAATTTCAAACAACGCTTCTGCACAGCCAGCTGCAACTGTAAGGGGATAAGTTTCCTATAAACCTTTTGATTTAGACGTATTTTAAGAATTTTGACGTTCGTGTTCTGGCAAGATGGTGACGTACATTCATCAGCCTACTAACACAGTTCAAAATATTTAATCTCTTTTGACACAAGAATACGACCCATTTGTGAATTTGTTGACTCAGAACATTATTGCGCACAGAAGTATAAAAGTTTAATTATTAATTGTAGTTACTCTAAAATTAATTAATAAGTGGAAATAAATAAATGTACAGTAAAGCATAAAGTAAAATTTGTTTTAAAAAATTATTAAATTGAAACGGAAACAAACTGTTGATTAATAAAGTTGCACTAACCACTTCAGAATGGGTAACCAGTTAAAAAATGAATGCTAATGTTACTAGTGTAAGAGTAATTCCAGGAAGGAGCTTAGATGGAATCCAGTGCAGACATTGCTGCGCTGAGAAAGAAAGTCTTGGTCATGTCTTAGGCTCTTGTGTCCGGGGAGAACTCATACGTAACAGTCGCCATCATGGAATTCGTGAAATAATTGCTAACACCCTTTCTAAGCGCGGTTATGAAGTGGAACAGGAAGTTCACTGTGTTTCCGAAAATGGTTCTACAAGGAGGGTGGATATTCTTGCTTATGACAAATCATCAAGAATCAGATATATTTTGGATCCTACAATACGGTTTGAATTTGGAGACAGTGAGGAGCAATCGGTTGCAGTAGACTTAGAAAAGAAAGAAATTTATGAACCTTGTGCTAAATACTTCATAGAAAAATGGAACTTGAAAAGTGTTCAAGTAACGGGCCTTTACATCGGGGCACGTGGCACGATAACGCAACATTTTAAAACTTGGGCTAAAAATTTTGGCGTATCGTCGGCAGTAGTTGATGACATTTTATTATGTGCTTTAAGGGGATCAATTCAGATTTATAATCATCATCTATATACTTAAATTTTATATAATTACTTTTTCTTAGTTTGAATGTATTTAAATTCCAACATAACATTTTTGTATTGTATACTGAGCTGTTAGGCTATTGCAATTGTGCAACAGTGACTTCATAAAGTTTTTCTCTCATTCAAAATGGCTCATTTTTAAAAGAACTATCAACATTCAAATAAATAATGAGCTAAATAGAAACAAAACTTTGTAGACAGTTTGTAAAATTGAGTTGATTTAAGGTAAAAAAGACGTTTTAAATTTATTAGCAAATTCAAAAGCTAAAGAGTTAATTCTATTTTCAGCTTTAAAACCACAAAATTTTATGTATCCTAATATTTAAAAAAATTTTAAATTTTATTACAAGTTTTGTGTTGCTGACTACAGATATAGGCACAATATAGTAAAACTATGTGCCGCTAATAGAATTAAAATTTGTATTTAACGTTCTTAATAGTATATTCCTATTTTACTTAAAATAATTCTACTAATATTATTATTATTTGTTGGGTTAGGTTAGGTTAGTAGTATTTCTAGTTATTACTAAGATATTATGATAATAATTACAACTATACTTAGTTTTTATTTGTTTTCGTAAAACAATTTCAAAAACCTTACTT
Source organism: Dicyrtomina minuta (assembly GCA_949802685.1). Classification (NCBI taxonomy): domain Eukaryota; kingdom Metazoa; phylum Arthropoda; class Collembola; order Symphypleona; family Dicyrtomidae; genus Dicyrtomina; species Dicyrtomina minuta. The sequence continues at coordinate 218,416 of CATKUY010000117.1, read as the reverse complement.
TTAAGCATTAACACAAGGTTTTAAATAAATTACACTTGTTGCGTAGATTTTGATTATAATAAAGTTACTTTAATTATCCTAAAATTAAATATAGGACAAAATTGAAGTTGTAAAATAAAAATTTTACGATAAAAAAGATATAATGCAACATGTGTTTTAAAATATATTTTATTTGGCTGAGGCATTGTCATTTTACGTTTAAAAAACTATTAATATGGGTAAACTAGGTGACTGAGTAGGCCAACTTTTTGAGATTGCTACTTACTGCTACATGTGCGGACGTCAGTATGTTGCTACTAAAAAATTCTAACGAAATTTTTGTCGTAATAATATTCACGGTAATTTTGAGTTTGCTGCATGTAGCTGCTGCAATCTCAAAATTAAATACGAGCAACAAATAAAAATTATATTATTACAAGGGTTAGTTTGATTATCACTTGTTAGTAAGTGCTATAAATACAGCTCAGTTTAAAGCTAAAGATACCAAAGTAGTAGCAAAGTCTGCAACAGAATTTGTTTTAATTTCAATTACATACCTTTCATCAAAGCCAATTTAGAGACAAAATAAAAAAAAGACTCCATTAGAAAATAATCAATAAAAAAGCAGTTCTAACTTTCTGTATGGAACAACGCTAGCCCAAATACTTGAATTTGTCAATGTTTGTTTATGCACTAGTAGTGCACAAACTGGGAAATTAATTTCAAATGCTAATTGGAAAGATTTAAAACGTTTGTCTGGTAATGTAAGCGTAAGTATTTATCACCTTAAAATGAATTAAATAAATAGCAATCCCACGACTGTTGTTGGAATTCTAGATTTTAAAAAAATTGTTTTAATAAGAAGTAGGGTCTTCTGTGCAAGATATTTCATAATTCAGCCCACCTAGATTACTATAATACGGACAGATATAAAATGCACACCGTTGACCCATTATCGCACGCATGAGCTGCAGTAAGAAGTGCAAAGCCCATAGTAAACTTTATTAAACAATAAAGCACAGAACGTTTGAGCAAAGGAAGCGTTCACAAATAAAGCTTTGATTTTTGCAAGTAGGTGTACTTTTATATTCCCAAATTGCACTATAACTAGCTTAAGTGTCGAAAAGTGGGTGGTTAAAAAAATGTAATAAGGACGTCATTTGTGAACGCTCCGTAGCCGTATGTTTCGTGTGTCGCTTAGGCACACGACATCGTAGCAGTGTGGAACATGCTGTAAACTTATTAAACTGAAGTCTGATGTATGTATTTGCATGTAATGAGTTCTGTTTTGCTCAAAAATTATTGATATCGCTAAAAAATTTAGTACATTTAACCGTTAATTGTAACAAACTGGTTAGTCCGATCGACGTGAAAAACAATAGGGTCCTTCCTGCTCGCTTTTTTGGTTATTTAAAAGTTAATTTAAAAAAGTCATTTAAAAATTGTGACCTGTGGAGCATGACCAACAGACACACACGGCATCGACGGACAGACAGACAGGCAGACATGACCATTTCAATAGATGCTCAAGCTCGGCATCTAAAAACTAGTGCAGTGGGTAGAGCTTCACCTTAGCCTAAGCGGGCATAGTAACCTTAAGTTTTACTTCTGTATTAACTACTTTAGTAGGTGTTTTGTGCTGTGCGGGTGCTACGTACCTCAACTGACAGTCGCGACCGCATTTTTCATTTTTCCCCTCCCTTAATCAAGGATGTTTTTATGCTTAACTTTGGTTGCTCATTGGATCGAAACAAAACTAGCGGGATATGGATCCTTATCATAACATAAATTTTTATGCTACGTGAGCAGGTCCGGGTTGTCACTTTCACAAAATTTACCTACAAAGTGATTCAGTTATAAGGAATATTCTCTGATTTTAAATATTTAGTTGGCCAGCCATGCTTGCATTGTTACATTTATTTTGAAATAAGATAACCAATGTAGAATTTTTTTTGTTATAAGGGACAGATTTCTCACAGTTTTCAAATAATTTTGTCTTTTATAAGAGATTTCGTAAAACAAATTACGAGCAAAAGAGTAAATTCAGTTCTGAAATATTGGAGTAAGTCACGTATACCAGTAGCAATACAAATACGATTGATATCCTTGCTATTTAAAAATGTAATATTACGAAGTTAGAATTCAGATTACAGACGAATAAGTTGGCTGCTAATAATACAGTCAAACATGGTTTACGGTACACAAGTTATCACACAGGCAGAAGAGACAAGTTTATCTTAGAAGATAAAAAATCATAAAATTGTATTTCTGGGGACATGAAACTGATCAAACTGTAGAAGAGACTCTCAGAGAAAGACATCTGAGCAGAGAAAGTTTAAAAAAAACTACGTAGGACTTGATTTTTTACAGTACGCGTTTATTAATTACAATATATTATATAACTACTTAATTTGATTCGCGAGGTTCAAATGTAAACTTTGGTTAGTCTTAAGTGACATAATTTTACGTTACCTGCTACGCAGTACAAAATAAAAGCAATTTTAAAATAAAAATATGTTTTGCAGTCCATTTGAATATGAAACATTTTTAAACGCACTTTATTATATTAAGAGGTTCTGTAGAAACAAAATGTGTTGGCTTTAGTGCCACAGTAATTTTATAGTTGTTTTCAATTCGCAAAAGGAGTACAATATAATAAGAAATTAGACAAACAATGTTTAAACAGTAAACAGAACATCAATTCCATTACTTAATTGGGTCAGACATAATATTATTTAAAATTAACCTAATTTTGCAGAAAATTTCCCTATAAACAACCATTCGTTGCACTATAGGGTTGCCAGACATCCCGGAATTATACAAACAATCCTGGAATCGCAGGTAGTGTCCCGTGTCCTGGGTACATATCGCTCGGGACGGGAAATGTCCTGGAATCAAGCAAATTGCAGAAAATAATAATTCCTCAAGTGTATAAGCGTACAATATTGTTATTTAGAATTGTTGATAACCACTAAAGTGTAATCTTTTGCATAAATTTCGATTTACATGGAAGAATTTAAAAAACCGCCATTTTACACCAAATGCCGGCAAAACAGCACACATTAGCTTAAACCAGGTGAACCTTTATGAGGTTTCACTATAACCAAAGGCGTAAGTTTATAGTAAGCGTACAGTTACCTAAAGTTATTAGTGATAGTGTCATATTTTGCGACAAATTAATAATTACACTCAATTGTTTTTAATTTGAAATACAAAAGCCAATTTGTTTACAAAACGAATACAATTAGTGACAGTAAATCTAATATATATGATTTATTGATCAAAGTCGACATGAACTATTGGTCTACACAACTTTTTTAATTTTACATAAACGATAAGTGGATAGCAATAATATAATAGTATTAGTAGTTATGAAAGAATAAATGATTTGAAATGGCCTCCTGGACATGATGGGGGAAGTAAGGGGGGGGGGGGGGGGGGCTAGATATCATGAATTTTTACAACTAAGCTATTTGTAGTTTTATCTTATGCTAACTGTATAGGTACCTTTTTGTTACGATACAAGTACTTAGTGATTCATTATTGTTGAGTTACTGTGTACTATTTCACAAATATATATGAGACAGTTGAAGTTAGTTTTTCATTACAAAAACAATTTCAAAAATTGATGATTTTTCAGTAGTGCTGGCTGTATGCTTCATCTTTGCTTGGGGAGCCTGCTCTGATTGTATGCCTGGTGGTAGTGGTGTCGAGGTGTTACTACGCTGAGTTCCGATTCGTTGCTTTTATTCTTGGATCTTTGAATTCGTTCGAGAAGTTTCATTTTAAAAATTCTTAAAGAGAGATCCACTTTGATATATACCTGTTTATTTTCGGGAGATTTTGTACATCGCATTGCTTTTCGCCTCATCTTAACATCTTGTCTTTCTCTTATTTTTTGTAAATCTTACCACAGGTAGTCCTGGTTTGGCTCCATCGCTTATATGTCCAATTCTTCTAACAGTTTTGATCTCAGCTTCAGTCTTTAGATCCTGTTGTATGATAGAATTTACTTTCAGAATTAGTTAAGATTTAGACTTTAATTTTTCTTCAGGGATCCCTGTGAATATCAGGTTGTTTTGCTTGATTTCAAGACTCAGTCTATTGTTTTCTTCCTCGAGATTTATGACCCTTAATTTTAAGACTTCGTTCTCCTTAACTATTATATCTATCTTTTCTGTAAGTGTTGATAGAACCCGCTTAATAGTTATAGTATGTATTTGCTGCTCTCTTACTTCAGCTAGTGTGAGTATCAGAACTTCTTCATCCTCTGTTTCGATTTCTATTTTTTTCTTCTTTTCCTCTGGGCTTTTAGCTTGTCTTCCTCGTTTGCTTTTTCCAGTCATCTCTCTTTTTAGTTATTTGGAGGTTTTTAATGTAGATATTCTAGTTTTTATTCGGGTACCCGTTCGCACTAGTTATAAGTAGTGTAACGAGCTTGTGCCTGGGCTCCACTAGCATTTAGGTTTATAGTACTGTATAGTGCCGTATGTAGAGTCTTCTTGCTAGTGGAAGTTGGAATGGGCGGTTTCAGGTTTTGTTTGTGTGAGCTTGTAATATTTTTTAAATCTTCTGCTTGAGTTATTTCACTTATATGTCACTTAATAATTGATGTCACTCAAATCTTCGATTTGATATCAGTAGTACGTGGAAGTTAGGTTAGGTGACAATTTATTTCAAAGTTTAGACTGATTAGTTTACACAAGTTTTTGAAAATTAAAAACTCAAATATTCTGGACTAATATATTGTACGTCCTGTTAGTTCAAGCTCTCCCGCTCTGCTCCGCTCTCTCGCTTAGTGAATGTTACAGTTGTCCAAATACTTCTAAGAAAACAAAACGACTTTCTGTGTATAAAAAAAATTGAAAAAGGTACTTTTGTGTGGGGCATGGCTAAAAAAGGGCGAAGATGAGCATCATGCACGTTGTTTTTTGAAAAAAGTCAGTGTTTGGGAAAAGGCAAATATTAAACCCAGAAAATTTGTAATTTCAATTTAACAAAATAAAATTACTAAAAATTGAATTTAACAAAAATGAGTTCTACAGTGGCTACAGTGCGGTAATGGTGGCACTTCCATTGCTAAAACAAGAACATGGAATTAAAAGAAAATGGACAGCATTTTTTTCTGAAGTAGAAGCCGCTTAGCTTTTTAATAAGTTCCGTTTGTGCATTCAATTACAATCAGTAATGCGTACGCTGATCGCGTATTCATGCATATAAAATTATCCAAGAGAGATAAAAGGAGTTCAATGCTATACCTAATCTTCTGAAAGCTGAGCTTCAAATAAAACATAGCTACAATTTATTTAATAATAATTTTCACAATTTTCTTGAATCACCCAAAGGCAAGGATTTATTGAAAAAACAAACAGTTCTGAAAATTATCAACCCAGGAATGTTTATTTAAATAAACCAATAAAATAAATACTTATTCGCAAAATATTCCTAATTAAAACGCGTGATTTGATGTATATTAAATTAATTTTTATAAGTGCTTGTGTTGGTTAGAGTCATATCGTTGTAATAATGCATTAAAATTTTAAAGTGTTTTGGTGTCCCGGAATTGGTGAGCTAAGATCTGGCAGGCCTATTGCACTAACGTTATATTTTGGTTTCTGACGTCAACTAAAGTGATTCTAACAAAACTGATAATTTGTCGTCGTGGTTACGTAATTAAAACTACTGTCTTTGCACGTTCAAGAATTGGAGGTCAGTTTAGTTCCTGGTTGTGCATATTTATTATTTCACGTAATTTTTTAACTAGGGTTGCCAGACGTCCCGATTGAGGGGGGACTGTCCCGATTTGAGCATCAATGTCCCGTGTCCCGCCTAGGTCCTAGTCGGGACGTGAATTGTCCCGATTTCGGCATGATCGCAGTTTGGCCTGCAAATAATGCAATTTTTCACAGATTGAAAATGAAATAACTAAATTTTAACGTGCTTGCAATCATCCACTATTATTGCGCTTTGACGATACTACTTGTAATCACTACAAATCGGAGTATTATTATTGGGAGTGAAGTAATTAACAGAATAATTAAAGATAAAGAACGGGTAGCGTCTTGAGGTTGAGAGAAAGGGAGGGAGAGTCCTGGAAGCTGAAAGCAAGGCAACGAAAACAGGGCAAGAGAGACATGTGTACACAAGGAGATAGGTAGTTGAGTGAGTAGTTAGGTACACGGAATAGATGCATAGTAACTGTTGCCAATTATTTTTGTCATGACTGGGGTGTGCTTATTCTAATGCAAATCAAAAAAGCAAGAGAAACGTATGTGCAGCGCCATTAAATATGATGCATCACACAGACTAATCAAATTGTGTATGAGCTGTATTAGTAAAAAAGTACTACAACTACTTAAAATTTGTATATACATTAAATATCTAAGTTTGAATCTACCGTGTACCTAAAATATATACACTTTTTACATGTTAGAGATTATTATTTAATATATAAATGTTGGTGGGGTAGGGAGGCAAGTGGGCTCAGTGGTGCACGGTGCACGTCGAGATACGAGCTATTAATGAGTGAAAACCATATGTAGTAATATATTTTGCATACGAGATACTCTAATCCACTTGTCTTCACGTGGCTGCCATCTGCTTTCTCTCTAGATTTGCTGAGAAAAGAGGGAAACAGAGGTATAGTGTGGGATAGGCAGATTAGTAAAAAGTGGCTACAAGATGAGCGATTATGGACATCTGTGAGCGGAGGCACGTACTTCTTTGGAGCACGTGAGCACTTGGACCGAGACAGAGCCAAATCTTAATAAGGAAGCAATAAATACCTCAGCTCAACTCGTAGTGCGTCACTAGCATCTGTCCGATCACTATATATCCTTATTCCCCCAATTCGATATAGCAATGTCGTGGACGTCTTATAGATAGGCAGCCCCATACTTAGGCAGTTGAAGGGTGACATAGAGTAGTTTCTCTGACTATGACTTGACACACCATAGAGATTGATTCAAGCTCTGGGCACCACGGCCTTTAAACAGTAACTCATGTTTCCTTAACCAGGAACTAAAACCAAGAGTCACAAAGAGCGCGACGTTTAAGAAAGTCCGTATCTATAGGTTTAGACTTCCCAAGTAAGCTAGTATTAAAATAAACATTTACAGTCAGTAAGCTTCACTAGTACACTAAAATAGTGTATCTCCAGAGCAAGCTGAAATAGTAAAGTGTTTAAATGTGCAATAGGCTTTGGCCTGCAAGTACAATACTTCTAATATACATACATACATACATATATAAATGGTGGTCACAAACAATGCTTAGATTAAACAGGTTTAGGTTAGGTTAGGTTAGGTTAGGTTATGTTAGGTTATGTTAGGTTATGTTAGGTTAGGTAAGGTTAGGTTAGGTTAGGTTTTAATAGGAATTCGCGGTAGGAGCATTGCATCTAGCCCAGAAGGGTCTTAGGATAATTTTTTTAAAATGACACGGCACTCTGGTACGCTCTATTGTCATTGTCGTTACTGCTTACAAGATTTTCGTAAAGACTTGTAATTTTTTAAAAGATTTAAATTCAATTTTTTTTAATTATTTTTCTTTTGGTCCTAATTTAGTTGTAGTTTTAACCTCAACTTTTAGTTTACTTATCGTTTGTAGCTTAGATCGAGGGCTTTTGATTGAGCATAAATTTGGATTCCCTATTATAAATGATCATCAAATTAAGGTGTGTCATATAAACATGAGCTTCCAACTTGGGGTAGGCATTAATTATATGATAGTTTCCACTTGTACCTAAGGTTATTGTCTTGTTTAAATGTAAAAGTCAAGGGCTATCGAACAAGCATAAAATATTTACATTTAGTAAAAAAAGTTTTTTTCACACTTAGCAAAATTTTAAGATATTGACTTGGAAAGTAAGGGGCCAAATAGTGACGAGGCTACAGGTCCGTGATTGACTTGTGAATTTTAAGTTTTTTTTTTCAAAAAGCATACTTGCTGTACTATATACTAATGCCAATTTTGGTTTGATATAGTCAAACCAAAACATTTGCAAGGAGACACAAGACGGCTTCTGACCCTGGTCCTCGTTTCAGTCCAAAAGTGAAAAGTCAGAATTTGGATTTTTTTTGAAAAATCAAGACTGGACACTATAATTAGATGTCTCCGAACCTTATCAACTGTGAAAGGACCTTCTTGAGTTAAGGTAAGCCCTACTTGTATGTTTTTTCTCCTTTCTTCTGCTTTGGCTTTCAGCACAGGTTTTGATAGGAATTCGAGGTGGGAGCATTGCATCTACCCCAGAAGAATCTTTGGATAATTTTTTTTAAATACCACGGCACTCTGGTACGCTCTATTGTCATTGTCGTTACTGCTTACAAGATTTGCGTAAAGACTTGTAATTTTTTTAAAAATTTAAATTTAATTTTTTTTAATTATTTTTGTTTATGTCCTAATCTAGTTGTAGTTTCAACCACAACTTTTAGTTTAGTCATTGTATAAATTTGGATTCCTTTTAAAAAATAAACATCAAATTAAGGTGTGTCATATAAACATGAGCTTCCAACTTGGGGTAGGCATTAATTATATGATAGTTTCAACTTGTACCTAAGGTTATTGTATTGTTTGAATGCAAAAGTCAAGAACTATTGATCGAGCATAAAATATTTAGATTTGGTGAAAAAAGGTTTATTCACACTTAGCAAAATTTTAAGATATTTACTTGGGAAGTAAGGGGCCAGTTAGTGACGAGGCTACTGGTCCGTAATTGACTTGTGAACTTTAAGGGTATTTTTTTTCAAAGAGCATACTTGCTGTACTATATACTAATGCCAATGTTGGTTTGATATAGTTCAACCAAAAAATTTGCAAGGAGACACAAAACGGCTCCTGACCCTGGTCCTTGTTTTAGTCCAAAAGTGAAAAGTTGGAATTTCGATTTTTTTTGAAAAATCAAGACTGGACACTATAATTAGATGTCTCTGAACCTTATCAACTGTGAAAGGACCTTCTTGCGTTAAGGTAAACCCTACTTGTATGTTTTTTCTCCTTTCTTCTTCTTTGGCTTTTAGCACAGGTTTTGATAGGAATTCGAGGTAGGAGCATTGCATCTAGCCCAGAAGGGTCTTAGGATAATTTTTTTAAAATAACACGGCACTCTGGTACGCTCTATTGTCCTTGTCGTTACTGCTTACAAGATTTTCGTAAAGACTTGTAATTTTTTGAAAAATTTCAATTTAATTTTTTTTAATTATTTTTGTTTATGTCCTAATCTAGTTGTAGTTTCAACCACAACTTTTAGTTTACTCATTGTTTGTAGCTTAGATCAAGGGCTTTTGATTAAGCATAAATTTGGATTCCTTGTTAAAAATGATCATCAAATTAAGGTGTGGTATATAAACATGAGCTTCCAACTTGGGGTAGGCATTAATTATATGATAGTTTCAACTTGTACCTAAGGTTATTGTCTTGTTTGAATGCAAAAGTCAAGAACTATTGATCGAGCATAAAATATTTAGATTTGGTGAAAAAAAGGTTTTTTCACACTTAGCAAAATTTTAAGATATTGACTTGGGAAGTAAGGGGCCAGTTAGTGACGAGGCTACTAATCCGTGATTGACTTGTGAATTTTAAAGTTATTAGGTTAGGTTAGGTTAGGTTAGGTTAGGTTTAACTCACTTAGCTATGGCCAAAAGTTGTAGGTTGCCCAGAAACATGTGTCTTTTTTATTTTTGTAAATTTGGGCACTATTAGTTTAGTCAGATTACAGCATCACTTGAATTATATGTGGTTTTCATAAAGGCTTAGAAAAATATGGAAGCACCTAAATTGCCCAGCTTTGTAGGGGGGTTTGGAGTGTCATTTAAAGTTCCTGCATTAGGTCTCAATTACTCCAAAACGCGTTTTTCATGCAGGCCAGACAAAGAAAAACACGATAGGGGGGTTTGGATTGTCATTTAAAGTTCCTGCATTAGGTCTTACTCACTCCAAAACGCGTTTTTTATGCAGGCCAGACAAAAAAGAACACGATGCAATCAATTTTGAATTAGGTTAGGTTAGGTTAGGTTTTGATAGGAATTCGAGGTAGGAGCATTGCATTTAGCCCACAAGGGTCTTAGGATATTTTTTTTTAAATAACAGGGCACTCTGGTACGCCTTATTTTCATTGTCTTTACTGCTTACAAGATTTCCGTAAAGACTTGTAATTTTTTTTAAAGATTTCAATTTAATTTTTTTAAATTATTTTTCTTTTGGTCCTAATCTAGTTGTAGTTTCAACTAAAACTTTTGGTTTACTCATTGTTTGTAGCTTAGATCAAGGGCTTTCGATTGAGCATACATTTGGGTTCCTTATTGAAAATAATCATCAAATTAAGGTGTGTCATATAAACATCAGCTTCCAACTTGGGGTAGGCATTAATTTTATGATAGTTTCAACTTTTACCTGAGGTTATTGTCTTGTTTGAAATAACGAGTCAAGGGCTATCCAACGAGCATAAAATATTGAGATTTGGTGAAAAAAAGTTTTTTTCACACTTAGCAAAATTTTGAGATATTGACTTGGGAAGTTAGGGGCCAGTTAGTGACAAGGCTACAGGTCCGTGATTGAATTGTGAATTTTAAAGTTATTTTTTTTCAAAGAGCATACTTGTTGTACTATATACTAATGCCAATCTTGGTTTGATATAGTCCAACCGAAAAATTTGCAAGGAGACACAAAACGGCTCCTGACCCTGGTCCTTGTTTTAGTCCAAAAGTGAAAAGTTGGAATTTCGATTTTTTTTGAAAAATCAAGACTGGACACTATAATTAGATGTCTCTGAACCTTATCAACTGTGAAAGGACCTTCTTGCGTTAAGGTAAACCCTACTTGTATGTTTTTTCTCCTTTCTTCTTCTTTGGCTTTTAGCACAGGTTTTGATAGGAATTCGAGGTAGGAGCATTGCATCTAGCCCAGAAGGGTCTTAGGATAATTTTTTTAAAATAACACGGCACTCTGGTACGCTCTATTGTCCTTGTCGTTACTGCTTACAAGATTTTCGTAAAGACTTGTAATTTTTTGAAAAATTTCAATTTAATTTTTTTTAATTATTTTTGTTTATGTCCTAATCTAGTTGTAGTTTCAACCACAACTTTTAGTTTACTCATTGTTTGTAGCTTAGATCAAGGGCTTTTGATTAAGCATAAATTTGGATTCCTTGTTAAAAATGATCATCAAATTAAGGTGTGGTATATAAACATGAGCTTCCAACTTGGGGTAGGCATTAATTATATGATAGTTTCAACTTGTACCTAAGGTTATTGTCTTGTTTGAATGCAAAAGTCAAGAACTATTGATCGAGCATAAAATATTTAGATTTGGTGAAAAAAAGGTTTTTTCACACTTAGCAAAATTTTAAGATATTGACTTGGGAAGTAAGGGGCCAGTTAGTGACGAGGCTACTAATCCGTGATTGACTTGTGAATTTTAAAGTTATTAGGTTAGGTTAGGTTAGGTTAGGTTAGGTTTAACTCACTTAGCTATCGCCAAAAGTTGTAGGTTGCCCAGAAACATGTGTCTTTTTTATTTTTGTAAATTTGGGCACTATTAGTTTAGTCAGATTACAGCATCACTTGAATTATATGTGGTTTTCATAAAGGCTTAGAAAAATATGGAAGCACCTAAATTGCCCAGCTTTGTAGGGGGGTTTGGAGTGTCATTTAAAGTTCCTGCATTAGGTCTCAATTACTCCAAAACGCGTTTTTCATGCAGGCCAGACAAAGAAAAACACGATAGGGGGGTTTGGATTGTCATTTAAAGTTCCTGCATTAGGTCTTACTCACTCCAAAACGCGTTTTTTATGCAGGCCAGACAAAAAAGAACACGATGCAATCAATTTTGAATTAGGTTAGGTTAGGTTAGGTTTTGATAGGAATTCGAGGTAGGAGCATTGCATTTAGCCCACAAGGGTCTTAGGATATTTTTTTTTAAATAACAGGGCACTCTGGTACGCCTTATTTTCATTGTCTTTACTGCTTACAAGATTTCCGTAAAGACTTGTAATTTTTTTTAAAGATTTCAATTTAATTTTTTTAAATTATTTTTCTTTTGGTCCTAATCTAGTTGTAGTTTCAACTAAAACTTTTGGTTTACTCATTGTTTGTAGCTTAGATCAAGGGCTTTCGATTGAGCATACATTTGGGTTCCTTATTGAAAATAATCATCAAATTAAGGTGTGTCATATAAACATCAGCTTCCAACTTGGGGTAGGCATTAATTTTATGATAGTTTCAACTTTTACCTGAGGTTATTGTCTTGTTTGAAATAACGAGTCAAGGGCTATCCAACGAGCATAAAATATTGAGATTTGGTAAAAAAAAGTTTTTTTCACACTTAGCAAAATTTTGAGATATTGACTTGGGAAGTTAGGGGCCAGTTAGTGACAAGGCTACAGGTCCGTGATTGAATTGTGAATTTTAAAGTTATTTTTTTTCAAAGAGCATACTTGTTGTACTATATACTAATGCCAATCTTGGTTTGATATAGTCCAACCGAAAAATTTGCAAGGAGACACAAAACGGCTCCTGACCCTGGTCCTCGTTTCAGTCCAAAAGTGAAAAGTTGGAATTTGGATTTTTTTGGAAAACTCAAGACTGGACACTGGAATTAGATGTCTCTGGACCTCATGAACTGTGGAAGGACCCTCTTTCGTTAAGGTAAGCCCTACTTTTATGTTTTTCCTCCTTTCTTCTTCTTTGGCTTTCAGCACAGGTTTTGATAGGAATTCGAGGTAGGAGCATTGCATCTAGCCCAGAAGGGTCTTAGGATATTTTTTTTTAAATAACAGGGCACTCTGGTACGCTCTATTGTCATTGTCGTTACTGCTTACAAGATTTCCGTAAAGACTTGTAATTTTTTTAAAGATTTTAATTTAATTTTTTTTAATTATTTTTCTTTTGGTCCTAATCTAGTTGTTGTTTCAACCAAAACTTTTAGTTTACTCATCGTTTGTAGCTTAGATCAAGGGCTTTCGATTGAGCATACATTTTGGTTCCTTATTAAAAATGATCATCAAATTAAGGTGTGTCATATAAACATCAGCTTCCAACTTGGGGTAGGCATTAATTATATGATAGTTTCAACTTTTACCTGAGGTTATCGTCTTGTTTAAATGTACTAGTCAAGGGCTATCGAACGAGCATTAAATATTGAGATTTGGTGAAAAAAAGTTTTTCTCACACTCAGCAAAATTTTGAGATATTGACTTGGGAAGTTAGGGGCCAGTTAGTGACAAGGCTACAGGTCCGTGATTGAATTGTGAATTTTAAAGTTATTTTTTTTCAAAGAGCATACTTGCTGTACTATATACTAATTCCAATGTTGGTTTGATATAGTCCAACCGAAAAATTTGCAAGTAGACACAAAACGGCTCCTGACCCTGGTCCTCGTTTCAGTCCAAAAGTAAAAAGTTGGAATTTGGATTTTTTGGAAAACTCAGGACTGGACACTGGAATAAGATGTCTCTGGACCTCATGAACTGTGGAAGGACCCTCTTTGTTAAGGTAAGCCCTACTTTTATGTTTTTCCTCCTTTCTTCTTCTTTCGCTTTCAGCACAGGTTTTGATGGGAATTCGAGGTAGGAGCATTGCATCTAGCCCAGAAGGGTCTTAGGATATTTTTTTTTAAATAACAGGGCACTCTGGTACGCTCTATTGTCATTGTCGTTACTGCTTACAAGATTTCCGTAAAGACTTGTAATTTTTTTAAAGATTTCAATTTAATTTTTTTTAATTATTTTTCTTTTGGCTCTAATCAAGTTGTAGTTTCAACCAAAACTTTAAGTTCACTTATCGTTTGTAGCTTAGATCAAGGGCTTTTGATTGAGCATACATTTGGGTTCCTTATTAAAAATGATCATCAAATTAAGGTGTGTCATATAAACATCAGCTTCCAACTTGGGGTAGGCATTAATTTTATGATAGTCTCAACTTTTACCTGAGGTTATTGTCTTGTTTGAAATAACGAGTCAAGGGCTATCGAACGAGCATAAAACATTGAGATTTGGTGAAAAAAAGTTTTTTTCACACTTAGCAAAATTTTGAGATATTGACTTGGGAAGTTAGGGGCCAGTTAGTGACAAGGCTACAGGTCCGTGATTGAATTGTGAATTTTAAAGTTTTTTTTTTCAAAGAGCATACTTGCTGTACTATATACTAATGCCAATCTTGGTTTGATATAGTCCAACCGAAACATTTGCAAGGAGACACAAAACGGCTCCTGACCCTGGTCCTCGTTTCAGTCCAAAAGTGAAAAGTTGGAATTTAGATTTTTTGGAAAACTCAGGACTGGACACTGGAATAAGATGTCTCTGGACCTCATGAACTGTAGAAGGACCCTCTTTGTTAAGGTAAGCCCTACTTTTATGTTTTTTCTTCTTTCTTCTTCTTTGGCTTTCAGCACAGGTTTTGATGGAAATTCGAGGTAGGAGCATTGCATCTAGCCCAGAAGGGTCTTGGGATAATTATTTTTAAATAACAGAACACTCTGGTACGCCCTTTTTTCATTGTCTTTACTGCTTACAAGATTTCTGTAAAGACTTGTAATTTTTTTAAAGATTTCAATTTAATTTTTTTTAATTATTTTTCTTTTGGTCCTAATCTAGTTGTAGTTTCAACCGAAACTTTTGGTTTACTTATCGTTTGTAGCTTAGATCAAGAGCTTTCGATTGAGCATACATTTGGGTTCTTTATTAAAAATGATCATTAAATTAAGGTGTGTCATATAAACATCAGCTTCCAACTTGGGGTAGGCATTAATTTTATGATAGTTTCAACTTTTACCTGAGGTTATTGTCTTGTTTGAAATAACGAGTCAAGGGCTATCGAACGAGCATAAAATATTGAGATTTGGTGAAAAAAAGTTTTTTTCACACTTAGCAAAATTTTGAGATATTGACTTGGGAAGTTAGGGGCCAGTTAGTGACAAGGCTACAGGTCCGTGATTGAATTGTGAATTTTAAAGTTTTTTTTTTCAAAGAGCATACTTGCTGTACTATATACTAATGCCAATCTTGGTTTGATATAGTCCAACCGAAACATTTGCAAGGAGACACAAAACGGCTCCTGACCCTGGTCCTCGTTTCAGTCCAAAAGTGAAAAGTTGGAATTTAGATTTTTTGGAAAACTCAGGACTGGACACTGGAATAAGATGTCTCTGGACCTCATGAACTGTAGAAGGACCCTCTTTGTTAAGGTAAGCCCTACTTTTATGTTTTTTCTTCTTTCTTCTTCTTTGGCTTTCAGCACAGGTTTTGATGGAAATTCGAGGTAGGAGCATTGCATCTAGCCCAGAAGGGTCTTGGGATAATTATTTTTAAATAACAGAACACTCTGGTACGCCCTTTTTTCATTGTCTTTACTGCTTACAAGATTTCTGTAAAGACTTGTAATTTTTTTAAAGATTTCAATTTAATTTTTTTTAATTATTTTTCTTTTGGTCCTAATCTAGTTGTAGTTTCAACCGAAACTTTTGGTTTACTTATCGTTTGTAGCTTAGATCAAGAGCTTTCGATTGAGCATACATTTGGGTTCTTTATTAAAAATGATCATCAAATTAAGGTGTGTCATATAAACATCAGCTTCCAACTTGGGGTAGGCATTAATTTTATGATAGTTTCAACTTTTACCTGAGGTTATTGTCTTGTTTGAAATAACGAGTCAAGGGCTATCGAACGAGCATAAAATATTGAGATTTGGTGAAAAAAAGTTTTTTTCACACTTAGCAAAATTTTGAGATATTGACTTGGGAAGTTAGGGGCCAGTTAGTGACAAGGCTACAGGTCCGTGATTGAATTGTGAATTTTAAAGTTATTTTTTTTCAAAGAGCATACTTGTTGTACTATATACTAATGCCAATCTTGGTTTGATATAGTCCAACCGAAAAATTTGCAAGGAGACACAAAACGGCTCCTGACCCTGGTCCTCGTTTCAGTCCAAAAGTGAAAAGTTGGAATTTGGATTTTTTTGGAAAACTCAAGACTGGACACTGGAATTAGATGTCTCTGGACCTCATGAACTGTGGAAGGACCCTCTTTCGTTAAGGTAAGCCCTACTTTTATGTTTTTCCTCCTTTCTTCTTCTTTGGCTTTCAGCACAGGATTTGATAGGAATTCGAGGTAGGAGCATTGCATCTAGCCCAGAAGGGTCTTAGGATATTTTTTTTTAAATAACAGGGCACTCTGGTACGCTCTATTGTCATTGTCGTTACTGCTTACAAGATTTCCGTAAAGACTTGTAATTTTTTTAAAGATTTTAATTTAATTTTTTTTAATTATTTTTCTTTTGGTCCTAATCTAGTTGTTGTTTCAACCAAAACTTTTAGTTTACTCATCGTTTGTAGCTTAGATCAAGGGCTTTCGATTGAGCATACATTTTGGTTCCTTATTAAAAATGATCATCAAATTAAGGTGTGTCATATAAACATCAGCTTCCAACTTGGGGTAGGCATTAATTATATGATAGTTTCAACTTTTACCTGAGGTTATCGTCTTGTTTAAATGTACTAGTCAAGGGCTATCGAACGAGCATTAAATATTGAGATTTGGTGAAAAAAAGTTTTTCTCACACTCAGCAAAATTTTGAGATATTGACTTGGGAAGTTAGGGGCCAGTTAGTGACAAGGCTACAGGTCCGTGATTGAATTGTGAATTTTAAAGTTATTTTTTTTCAAAGAGCATACTTGCTGTACTATATACTAATTCCAATGTTGGTTTGATATAGTCCAACCGAAAAATTTGCAAGTAGACACAAAACGGCTCCTGACCCTGGTCCTCGTTTCAGTCCAAAAGTAAAAAGTTGGAATTTGGATTTTTTGGAAAACTCAGGACTGGACACTGGAATAAGATGTCTCTGGACCTCATGAACTGTGGAAGGACCCTCTTTGTTAAGGTAAGCCCTACTTTTATGTTTTTCCTCCTTTCTTCTTCTTTCGCTTTCAGCACAGGTTTTGATGGGAATTCGAGGTAGGAGCATTGCATCTAGCCCAGAAGGGTCTTAGGATATTTTTTTTTAAATAACAGGGCACTCTGGTACGCTCTATTGTCATTGTCGTTACTGCTTACAAGATTTCCGTAAAGACTTGTAATTTTTTTAAAGATTTCAATTTAATTTTTTTTAATTATTTTTCTTTTGGCTCTAATCAAGTTGTAGTTTCAACCAAAACTTTAAGTTCACTTATCGTTTGTAGCTTAGATCAAGGGCTTTTGATTGAGCATACATTTGGGTTCCTTATTAAAAATGATCATCAAATTAAGGTGTGTCATATAAACATCAGCTTCCAACTTGGGGTAGGCATTAATTTTATGATAGTCTCAACTTTTACCTGAGGTTATTGTCTTGTTTGAAATAACGAGTCAAGGGCTATCGAACGAGCATAAAACATTGAGATTTGGTGAAAAAAAGTTTTTTTCACACTTAGCAAAATTTTGAGATATTGACTTGGGAAGTTAGGGGCCAGTTAGTGACAAGGCTACAGGTCCGTGATTGAATTGTGAATTTTAAAGTTTTTTTTTTCAAAGAGCATACTTGCTGTACTATATACTAATGCCAATCTTGGTTTGATATAGTCCAACCGAAACATTTGCAAGGAGACACAAAACGGCTCCTGACCCTGGTCCTCGTTTCAGTCCAAAAGTGAAAAGTTGGAATTTAGATTTTTTGGAAAACTCAGGACTGGACACTGGAATAAGATGTCTCTGGACCTCATGAACTGTAGAAGGACCCTCTTTGTTAAGGTAAGCCCTACTTTTATGTTTTTTCTTCTTTCTTCTTCTTTGGCTTTCAGCACAGGTTTTGATGGAAATTCGAGGTAGGAGCATTGCATCTAGCCCAGAAGGGTCTTGGGATAATTATTTTTAAATAACAGAACACTCTGGTACGCCCTTTTTTCATTGTCTTTACTGCTTACAAGATTTCTGTAAAGACTTGTAATTTTTTTAAAGATTTCAATTTAATTTTTTTTAATTATTTTTCTTTTGGTCCTAATCTAGTTGTAGTTTCAACCGAAACTTTTGGTTTACTTATCGTTTGTAGCTTAGATCAAGAGCTTTCGATTGAGCATACATTTGGGTTCTTTATTAAAAATGATCATCAAATTAAGGTGTGTCATATAAACATCAGCTTCCAACTTGGGGTAGGCATTAATTTTATGATAGTTTCAACTTTTACCTGAGGTTATTGTCTTGTTTGAAATAACGAGTCAAGGGCTATCGAACGAGCATAAAATATTGAGATTTGGTGAAAAAAAGTTTTTTTCACACTTAGCAAAATTTTGAGATATTGACTTGGGAAGTTAGGGGCCAGTTAGTGACAAGGCTACAGGTCCGTGATTGAATTGTGAATTTTAAAGTTATTTTTTTTCAAAGAGCATACTTGTTGTACTATATACTAATGCCAATCTTGGTTTGATATAGTCCAACCGAAAAATTTGCAAGGAGACACAAAACGGCTCCTGACCCTGGTCCTCGTTTCAGTCCAAAAGTGAAAAGTTGGAATTTGGATTTTTTTGGAAAACTCAATACTGGACACTGGAATTAGATGTCTCTGGACCTCATGAACTGTGGAAGGACCCTCTTTCGTTAAGGTAAGCCCTACTTTTATGTTTTTCCTCCTTTCTTCTTCTTTGGCTTTCAGCACAGGATTTGATAGGAATTCGAGGTAGGAGCATTGCATCTAGCCCAGAAGGGTCTTAGGATATTTTTTTTTAAATAACAGGGCACTCTGGTACGCTCTATTGTCATTGTCGTTACTGCTTACAAGATTTCCGTAAAGACTTGTAATTTTTTTAAAGATTTTAATTTAATTTTTTTTAATTATTTTTCTTTTGGTCCTAATCTAGTTGTTGTTTCAACCAAAACTTTTAGTTTACTCATCGTTTGTAGCTTAGATCAAGGGCTTTCGATTGAGCATACATTTTGGTTCCTTATTAAAAATGATCATCAAATTAAGGTGTGTCATATAAACATCAGCTTCCAACTTGGGGTAGGCATTAATTATATGATAGTTTCAACTTTTACCTGAGGTTATCGTCTTGTTTAAATGTACTAGTCAAGGGCTATCGAACGAGCATTAAATATTGAGATTTGGTGAAAAAAAGTTTTTCTCACACTCAGCAAAATTTTGAGATATTGACTTGGGAAGTTAGGGGCCAGTTAGTGACAAGGCTACAGGTCCGTGATTGAATTGTGAATTTTAAAGTTATTTTTTTTCAAAGAGCATACTTGCTGTACTATATACTAATTCCAATGTTGGTTTGATATAGTCCAACCGAAAAATTTGCAAGTAGACACAAAACGGCTCCTGACCCTGGTCCTCGTTTCAGTCCAAAAGTAAAAAGTTGGAATTTGGATTTTTTGGAAAACTCAGGACTGGACACTGGAATAAGATGTCTCTGGACCTCATGAACTGTGGAAGGACCCTCTTTGTTAAGGTAAGCCCTACTTTTATGTTTTTCCTCCTTTCTTCTTCTTTCGCTTTCAGCACAGGTTTTGATGGGAATTCGAGGTAGGAGCATTGCATCTAGCCCAGAAGGGTCTTAGGATATTTTTTTTTAAATAACAGGGCACTCTGGTACGCTCTATTGTCATTGTCGTTACTGCTTACAAGATTTCCGTAAAGACTTGTAATTTTTTTAAAGATTTCAATTTAATTTTTTTTAATTATTTTTCTTTTGGCTCTAATCAAGTTGTAGTTTCAACCAAAACTTTAAGTTCACTTATCGTTTGTAGCTTAGATCAAGGGCTTTTGATTGAGCATACATTTGGGTTCCTTATTAAAAATGATCATCAAATTAAGGTGTGTCATATAAACATCAGCTTCCAACTTGGGGTAGGCATTAATTTTATGATAGTCTCAACTTTTACCTGAGGTTATTGTCTTGTTTGAAATAACGAGTCAAGGGCTATCGAACGAGCATAAAACATTGAGATTTGGTGAAAAAAAGTTTTTTTCACACTTAGCAAAATTTTGAGATATTGACTTGGGAAGTTAGGGGCCAGTTAGTGACAAGGCTACAGGTCCGTGATTGAATTGTGAATTTTAAAGTTTTTTTTTTCAAAGAGCATACTTGCTGTACTATATACTAATGCCAATCTTGGTTTGATATAGTCCAACCGAAACATTTGCAAGGAGACACAAAACGGCTCCTGACCCTGGTCCTCGTTTCAGTCCAAAAGTGAAAAGTTGGAATTTAGATTTTTTGGAAAACTCAGGACTGGACACTGGAATAAGATGTCTCTGGACCTCATGAACTGTAGAAGGACCCTCTTTGTTAAGGTAAGCCCTACTTTTATGTTTTTTCTTCTTTCTTCTTCTTTGGCTTTCAGCACAGGTTTTGATGGAAATTCGAGGTAGGAGCATTGCATCTAGCCCAGAAGGGTCTTGGGATAATTATTTTTAAATAACAGAACACTCTGGTACGCCCTTTTTTCATTGTCTTTACTGCTTACAAGATTTCTGTAAAGACTTGTAATTTTTTTAAAGATTTCAATTTAATTTTTTTTAATTATTTTTCTTTTGGTCCTAATCTAGTTGTAGTTTCAACCGAAACTTTTGGTTTACTTATCGTTTGTAGCTTAGATCAAGAGCTTTCGATTGAGCATACATTTGGGTTCTTTATTAAAAATGATCATCAAATTAAGGTGTGTCATATAAACATCAGCTTCCAACTTGGGGTAGGCATTAATTTTATGATAGTTTCAACTTTTACCTGAGGTTATTGTCTTGTTTGAAATAACGAGTCAAGGGCTATCGAACGAGCATAAAATATTGAGATTTGGTGAAAAAAAGTTTTTTTCACACTTAGCAAAATTTTGAGATATTGACTTGGGAAGTTAGGGGCCAGTTAGTGACAAGGCTACAGGTCTGTGATTGAATTGTGAATTTTAAAGTTATTTTTTTTCAAAGAGCATACTTGCTGTACTATATACTAATGCCAATCTTGGTTTGATATAGTCCAACTGAAAAATTTGCAAGGAGACACAAAACGGCTCCTGACCCTGGTCCTCGTTTCAGTCCAAAAGTAAAAAGTTGGAATTTGGATTTTTTTAGAAAACTCAAGACTGGACACTGGAATTAGATGTCTCTGGACCTCATGAACTGTGGATGGACCCTCTTTAATTAAGGTAAGCCCTACTTTTATGTTTTTCCTCCTTTCTTCTTCTTTGGCTTTCAGCACAGGTTTTGATAGGAATTCGAGGTAGGAGCATTGCATCTAGCCCAGAAGGGTCTTAGGATATTTTTTTTTAAATAACAGGGCACTCTGGTACGCTCTATTGTCATTGTCGTTACTGCTTACAAGATTTCCGTAAAGACTTGTAATTTTTTTAAAGATTTCAATTTAATTTTTTTTAATTATTTTTCTTTTGGCTCTAATCAAGTTGTAGTTTCAACCAAAACTTTAAGTTCACTTATCGTTTGTAGCTTAGATCAAGGGCTTTTGATTGAGCATACATTTGGGTTCCTTATTAAAAATGATCATCAAATTAAGGTGTGTCATATAAACATCAGCTTCCAACTTGGGGTAGGCATAAATTTTATGATAGTTTCAACTTTTACCTGAGGTTATTGTCTTGTTTGAAATAACGAGTCAAGGGCTATCGAACGAGCATAAAACATTGAGATTTGGTGAAAAAAAGTTTTTTTCACACTTAGCAAAATTTTGAGATATTGACTTGGGAAGTTAGGGGCCAGTTAGTGACAAGGCTACAGGTCCGTGATTGAATTGTGAATTTTAAAGTTTTTTTTTTTCAAAGAGCATACTTGCTGTACTATATACTAATGCCAATCTTGGTTTGATATAGTCCAACCGAAACATTTGCAAGGAGACACAAAACGGCTCCTGACCCTGGTCCTCGTTTCAGTCCAAAAGTGAAAAGTTGGAATTTAGATTTTTTGGAAAACTCAGGACTGGACACTGGAATAAGATGTCTCTGGACCTCATGAACTGTGGAAGGACCCTCTTTGTTAAGGTGAGCCCTACTTTTATGTTTTTTCTTCTTTCTTCTTCTTTGGCTTTCAGCACAGGTTTTGATGGAAATTCGAGGTAGGAGCATTGCATCTAGCCCAGAAGGGTCTTGGGATAATTTTTTTTAAATAACAGAACACTCTGGTACGCCCTTTTTTCATTGTCTTTACTGCTTACAAGATTTCCGTAAAGACTTGTAATTTTTTTAAAGATTTCAATTTAATTTTTTTTAATTATTTTTCTTTTGGTCCTAATCTAGTTGTAGTTTCAACCGAAACTTTTGGTTTACTTATCGTTTGTAGCTTAGATCAAGAGCTTTCGATTGAGCATACATTTGGGTTCTTTATTAAAAATGATCATCAAATTAAGGTGTGTCATATAAACATCAGCTTCCAACTTGGGGTAGGCATTAATTATATGATAGTTTCAACTTTTACCTGAGGTTATTGTGTTGTTTGAAATAACGAGTCAAGGGCTATCGAACGAGCATAAAATATTGAGATTTGGTAAAAAAAAGTTTTTTTCACACTTAGCAAAATTTTGAGATATTGACTTGGGAAGTTAGGGGCCAGTTAGTGACAAGGCTACAGGTCTGTGATTGAATTGTGAATTTTAAAGTTATTTTTTTTCAAAGAGCATACTTGCTGTACTATATACTAATGCCAATCTTGGTTTGATATAGTCCAACCGAAAAATTTGCAAGGAGACACAAAACGGCTCCTGACCCTGGTCCTCGTTTCAGTCCAAACGTAAAAAGTTGGAATTTGGATTTTTTTAGAAAACTCAAGACTGGACACTGGAATTAGATGTCTCTGGACCTCATGAACTGTGGAAGGACCCTCTTTAATTAAGGTAAGCCCTACTTTTATGTTTTTCCTCCTTTCTTCTTCTTTGGCTTTCAGCACAGGTTTTGATAGGAATTCGAGGTAGGAGCATTGCATCTAGCCCAGAAGGGTCTTAGGATATTTTTTTTTAAATAACAGAACACTCTGGTACGCCCTTTTTTCATTGTCTTTACTGCTTACAAGATTTCCGTAAAGACTTGTAATTTTTTTTAAAGATTTCAATTTAATTTTTTTAAATTATTTTTCTTTTGGTCCTAATCTAGTTGTAGTTTCAACTAAAACTTTTGGTTTACTCATTGTTTGTAGCTTAGATCAAGGGCTTTCGATTGAGCATACATTTGGGTTCCTTATTGAAAATAATCATCAAATTAAGGTGTGTCATATAAACATCAGCTTCCAACTTGGGGTAGGCATTAATTTTATGATAGTTTCAACTTTTACCTGAGGTTATTGTCTTGTTTGAAATAACGAGTCAAGGGCTATCCAACGAGCATAAAATATTGAGATTTGGTGAAAAAAAGTTTTTTTCACACTTAGCAAAATTTTGAGATATTGACTTGGGAAGTTAGGGGCCAGTTAGTGACAAGGCTACAGGTCCGTGATTGAATTGTGAATTTTAAAGTTATTTTTTTTCAAAGAGCATACTTGTTGTACTATATACTAATGCCAATCTTGGTTTGATATAGTCCAACCGAAAAATTTGCAAGGAGACACAAAACGGCTCCTGACCCTGGTCCTCGTTTCAGTCCAAAAGTGAAAAGTTGGAATTTGGATTTTTTTGGAAAACTCAAGACTGGACACTGAAATTAGATGTCTCTGGACCTCATGAACTGTGGAAGGACCCTCTTTCGTTAAGGTAAGCCCTACGTTTATGTTTTTCCTCGTTTCTTCTTCTTTGGCTTTCAGCACAGGTTTTGATAGGAATTCGAGGTAGGAGCATTGCATCTAGCCCAGAAGGGTCTTAGGATATTTTTTTTTAAATAACAGGGCACTCTGGTACGCTCTATTGTCATTGTCGTTACTGCTTACAAGATTTCCGTAAAGACTTGTAATTTTTTTAAAGATTTTAATTTAATTTTTTTTAATTATTTTTCTTTTGGTCCTAATCTAGTTGTTGTTTCAACCAAAACTTTTAGTTTACTCATCGTTTGTAGCTTAGATCAAGGGCTTTCGATTGAGCATACATTTTGGTTCCTTATTAAAAATGATCATCAAATTAAGGTGTGTCATATAAACATCAGCTTCCAACTTGGGGTAGGCATTAATTATATGATAGTTTCAACTTTTACCTGAGGTTATCGTCTTGTTTAAATGTACTAGTCAAGGGCTATCGAACGAGCATTAAATATTGAGATTTGGTGAAAAAAAGTTTTTCTCACACTCAGCAAAATTTTGAGATATTGACTTGGGAAGTTAGGGGCCAGTTAGTGACAAGGCTACAGGTCCGTGATTGAATTGTGAATTTTAAAGTTATTTTTTTTCAAAGAGCATACTTGCTGTACTATATACTAATTCCAATGTTGGTTTGATATAGTCCAACCGAAAAATTTGCAAGTAGACACAAAACGGCTCCTGACCCTGGTCCTCGTTTCAGTCCAAAAGTGAAAAGTTGGAATTTAGATTTTTTGGAAAACTCAGGACTGGACACTGGAATAAGATGTCTCTGGACCTCATGAACTGTGGAAGGACCCTCTTTGTTAAGGTAAGCCCTACTTTTATGTTTTTCCTCCTTTCTTCTTCTTTGGCTTTCAGCACAGGTTTTGATGGGAATTCGAGGTAGGAGCATTGCATCTAGCCCAGAAGGGTCTTAGGATATTTTTTTTAAATAACAGGGCACTCTGGTACGCTCTATTGTCATTGTCGTTACTGCTTACAAGATTTCCGTAAAGACTTGTAATTTTTTTTAAAGATTTCAATTTAATTTTTTTAAATTATTTTTCTTTTGGTCCTAATCTAGTTGTAGTTTCAACTAAAACTTTTGGTTTACTCATTGTTTGTAGCTTAGATCAAGGGCTTTCGATTGAGCATACATTTGGGTTCCTTATTGAAAATAATCATCAAATTAAGGTGTGTCATATAAACATCAGCTTCCAACTTGGGGTAGGCATTAATTTTATGATAGTTTCAACTTTTACCTGAGGTTATTGTCTTGTTTGAAATAACGAGTCAAGGGCTATCCAACGAGCATAAAATATTGAGATTTGGTGAAAAAAAGTTTTTTTCACACTTAGCAAAATTTTGAGATATTGACTTGGGAAGTTAGGGGCCAGTTAGTGACAAGGCTACAGGTCCGTGATTGAATTGTGAATTTTAAAGTTATTTTTTTTCAAAGAGCATACTTGTTGTACTATATACTAATGCCAATCTTGGTTTGATATAGTCCAACCGAAAAATTTGCAAGGAGACACAAAACGGCTCCTGACCCTGGTCCTCGTTTCAGTCCAAAAGTGAAAAGTTGGAATTTGGATTTTTTTGGAAAACTCAAGACTGGACACTGGAATTAGATGTCTCTGGACCTCATGAACTGTGGAAGGACCCTCTTTCGTTAAGGTAAGCCCTACTTTTATGTTTTTCCTCGTTTCTTCTTCTTTGGCTTTCAGCACAGGTTTTGATAGGAATTCGAGGTAGGAGCATTGCATCTAGCCCAGAAGGGTCTTAGGATATTTTTTTTTAAATAACAAGGCACTCTGGTACGCTCTATTGTCATTGTCGTTACTGCTTACAAGATTTCCGTAAAGACTTGTAATTTTTTTAAAGATTTTAATTTAATTTTTTTTAATTATTTTTCTTTTGGTCCTAATCTAGTTGTTGTTTCAACCAAAACTTTTAGTTTACTCATCGTTTGTAGCTTAGATCAAGGGCTTTCGATTGAGCATACATTTTGGTTCCTTATTAAAAATGATCATCAAATTAAGGTGTGTCATATAAACATCAGCTTCCAACTTGGGGTAGGCATTAATTATATGATAGTTTCAACTTTTACCTGAGGTTATCGTCTTGTTTAAATGTACTAGTCAAGGGCTATCGAACGAGCATTAAATATTGAGATTTGGTGAAAAAAAGTTTTTCTCACACTCAGCAAAATTTTGAGATATTGACTTGGGAAGTTAGGGGCCAGTTAGTGACAAGGCTACAGGTCCGTGATTGAATTGTGAATTTTAAAGTTATTTTTTTTCAAAGAGCATACTTGCTGTACTATATACTAATTCCAATGTTGGTTTGATATAGTCCAACCGAAAAATTTGCAAGTAGACACAAAACGGCTCCTGACCCTGGTCCTCGTTTCAGTCCAAAAGTGAAAAGTTGGAATTTAGATTTTTTGGAAAACTCAGGACTGGACACTGGAATAAGATGTCTCTGGACCTCATGAACTGTGGAAGGACCCTCTTTGTTAAGGTAAGCCCTACTTTTATGTTTTTCCTCCTTTCTTCTTCTTTGGCTTTCAGCACAGGTTTTGATGGGAATTCGAGGTAGGAGCATTGCATCTAGCCCAGAAGGGTCTTAGGATATTTTTTTTTAAATAACAGGGCACTCTGGTACGCTCTATTGTCATTGTCGTTACTGCTTACAAGATTTCCGTAAAGACTTGTAATTTTTTTAAAGATTTCAATTTAATTTTTTTTAATTATTTTTCTTTTGGCTCTAATCAAGTTGTAGTTTCAACCAAAACTTTAAGTTCACTTATCGTTTGTAGCTTAGATCAAGGGCTTTTGATTGAGCATACATTTGGGTTCCTTATTAAAAATGATCATCAAATTAAGGTGTGTCATATAAACATCAGCTTCCAACTTGGGGTAGGCATTAATTTTATGATAGTTTCAACTTTTACCTGAGGTTATTGTCTTGTTTGAAATAACGAGTCAAGGGCTATCGAACGAGCATAAAACATTGAGATTTGGTGAAAAAAAGTTTTTTTCACACTTAGCAAAATTTTGAGATATTGACTTGGGAAGTTAGGGGCCAGTTAGTGACAAGGCTACAGGTCCGTGATTGAATTGTGAATTTTAAAGTTTTTTTTTTTCAAAGAGCATACTTGCTGTACTATATACTAATGCCAATCTTGGTTTGATATAGTCCAACCGAAACATTTGCAAGGAGACACAAAACGGCTCCTGACCCTGGTCCTCGTTTCAGTCCAAAAGTGAAAAGTTGGAATTTAGATTTTTTGGAAAACTCAGGACTGGACACTGGAATAAGATGTCTCTGGACCTCATGAACTGTAGAAGGACCCTCTTTGTTAAGGTAAGCCCTACTTTTATGTTTTTTCTTCTTTCTTCTTCTTTGGCTTTCAGCACAGGTTTTGATGGAAATTCGAGGTAGGAGCATTGCATCTAGCCCAGAAGGGTCTTGGGATAATTATTTTTAAATAACAGAACACTCTGGTACGCCCTTTTTTCATTGTCTTTACTGCTTACAAGATTTCTGTAAAGACTTGTAATTTTTTTAAAGATTTCAATTTAATTTTTTTTAATTATTTTTCTTTTGGTCCTAATCTAGTTGTAGTTTCAACCGAAACTTTTGGTTTACTTATCGTTTGTAGCTTAGATCAAGAGCTTTCGATTGAGCATACATTTGGGTTCTTTATTAAAAATGATCATCAAATTAAGGTGTGTCATATAAACATCAGCTTCCAACTTGGGGTAGGCATTAATTTTATGATAGTTTCAACTTTTACCTGAGGTTATTGTCTTGTTTGAAATAACGAGTCAAGGGCTATCGAACGAGCATAAAATATTGAGATTTGGTGAAAAAAAGTTTTTTTCACACTTAGCAAAATTTTGAGATATTGACTTGGGAAGTTAGGGGCCAGTTAGTGACAAGGCTACAGGTCTGTGATTGAATTGTGAATTTTAAAGTTATTTTTTTTCAAAGAGCATACTTGCTGTACTATATACTAATGCCAATCTTGGTTTGATATAGTCCAACCGAAAAATTTGCAAGGAGACACAAAACGGCTCCTGACCCTGGTCCTCGTTTCAGTCCAAAAGTAAAAAGTTGGAATTTGGATTTTTTTAGAAAACTCAAGACTGGACACTGGAATTAGATGTCTCTGGACCTCATGAACTGTGGAAGGACCCTCTTTAATTAAGGTAAGCCCTACTTTTATGTTTTTCCTCCTTTCTTCTTCTTTGGCTTTCAGCACAGGTTTTGATAGGAATTCGAGGTAGGAGCATTGCATCTAGCCCAGAAGGGTCTTAGGATATTTTTTTTTAAATAACAGGGCACTCTGGTACGCTCTATTGTCATTGTCGTTACTGCTTACAAGATTTCCGTAAAGACTTGTAATTTTTTTAAAGATTTCAATTTAATTTTTTTTAATTATTTTTCTTTTGGCTCTAATCAAGTTGTAGTTTCAACCAAAACTTTAAGTTCACTTATCGTTTGTAGCTTAGATCAAGGGCTTTTGATTGAGCATACATTTGGGTTCCTTATTAAAAATGATCATCAAATTAAGGTGTGTCATATAAACATCAGCTTCCAACTTGGGGTAGGCATTAATTTTATGATAGTTTCAACTTTTACCTGAGGTTATTGTCTTGTTTGAAATAACGAGTCAAGGGCTATCGAACGAGCATAAAACATTGAGATTTGGTGAAAAAAAGTTTTTTTCACACTTAGCAAAATTTTGAGATATTGACTTGGGAAGTTAGGGGCCAGTTAGTGACAAGGCTACAGGTCCGTGATTGAATTGTGAATTTTAAAGTTTTTTTTTTTCAAAGAGCATACTTGCTGTACTATATACTAATGCCAATCTTGGTTTGATATAGTCCAACCGAAACATTTGCAAGGAGACACAAAACGGCTCCTGACCCTGGTCCTCGTTTCAGTCCAAAAGTGAAAAGTTGGAATTTAGATTTTTTGGAAAACTCAGGACTGGACACTGGAATAAGATGTCTCTGGACCTCATGAACTGTAGAAGGACCCTCTTTGTTAAGGTAAGCCCTACTTTTATGTTTTTTCTTCTTTCTTCTTCTTTGGCTTTCAGCACAGGTTTTGATGGAAATTCGAGGTAGGAGCATTGCATCTAGCCCAGAAGGGTCTTGGGATAATTATTTTTAAATAACAGAACACTCTGGTACGCCCTTTTTTCATTGTCTTTACTGCTTACAAGATTTCTGTAAAGACTTGTAATTTTTTTAAAGATTTCAATTTAATTTTTTTTAATTATTTTTCTTTTGGTCCTAATCTAGTTGTAGTTTCAACCGAAACTTTTGGTTTACTTATCGTTTGTAGCTTAGATCAAGAGCTTTCGATTGAGCATACATTTGGGTTCTTTATTAAAAATGATCATCAAATTAAGGTGTGTCATATAAACATCAGCTTCCAACTTGGGGTAGGCATTAATTTTATGATAGTTTCAACTTTTACCTGAGGTTATTGTCTTGTTTGAAATAACGAGTCAAGGGCTATCGAACGAGCATAAAATATTGAGATTTGGTGAAAAAAAGTTTTTTTCACACTTAGCAAAATTTTGAGATATTGACTTGGGAAGTTAGGGGCCAGTTAGTGACAAGGCTACAGGTCTGTGATTGAATTGTGAATTTTAAAGTTATTTTTTTTCAAAGAGCATACTTGCTGTACTATATACTAATGCCAATCTTGGTTTGATATAGTCCAACCGAAAAATTTGCAAGGAGACACAAAACGGCTCCTGACCCTGGTCCTCGTTTCAGTCCAAAAGTAAAAAGTTGGAATTTGGATTTTTTTAGAAAACTCAAGACTGGACACTGGAATTAGATGTCTCTGGACCTCATGAACTGTGGAAGGACCCTCTTTCGTTAAGGTAAGCCCTACTTTTATGTTTTTCCTCGTTTCTTCTTCTTTGGCTTTCAGCACAGGTTTTGATAGGAATTCGAGGTAGGAGCATTGCATCTAGCCCAGAAGGGTCTTAGGATATTTTTTTTTAAATAACAGGGCACTCTGGTACGCTCTATTGTCATTGTCGTTACTGCTTACAAGATTTCCGTAAAGACTTGTAATTTTTTTAAAGATTTCAATTTAATTTTTTTTAATTATTTTTCTTTTGGCTCTAATCAAGTTGTAGTTTCAACCAAAACTTTAAGTTCACTTATCGTTTGTAGCTTAGATCAAGGGCTTTTGATTGAGCATACATTTGGGTTCCTTATTAAAAATGATCATCAAATTAAGGTGTGTCATATAAACATCAGCTTCCAACTTGGGGTAGGCATTAATTTTATGATAGTTTCAACTTTTACCTGAGGTTATTGTCTTGTTTGAAATAACGAGTCAAGGGCTATCGAACGAGCATAAAACATTGAGATTTGGTGAAAAAAAGTTTTTTTCACACTTAGCAAAATTTTGAGATATTGACTTGGGAAGTTAGGGGCCAGTTAGTGACAAGGCTACAGGTCCGTGATTGAATTGTGAATTTTAAAGTTTTTTTTTTTCAAAGAGCATACTTGCTGTACTATATACTAATGCCAATCTTGGTTTGATATAGTCCAACCGAAACATTTGCAAGGAGACACAAAACGGCTCCTGACCCTGGTCCTCGTTTCAGTCCAAAAGTGAAAAGTTGGAATTTAGATTTTTTGGAAAACTCAGGACTGGACACTGGAATAAGATGTCTCTGGACCTCATGAACTGTGGAAGGACCCTCTTTGTTAAGGTGAGCCCTACTTTTATGTTTTTTCTTCTTTCTTCTTCTTTGGCTTTCAGCACAGGTTTTGATGGAAATTCGAGGTAGGAGCATTGCATCTAGCCCAGAAGGGTCTTGGGATAATTTTTTTTAAATAACAGAACACTCTGGTACGCCCTTTTTTCATTGTCTTTACTGCTTACAAGATTTCCGTAAAGACTTGTAATTTTTTTAAAGATTTCAATTTAATTTTTTTTAATTATTTTTCTTTTGGTCCTAATCTAGTTGTAGTTTCAACCGAAACTTTTGGTTTACTTATCGTTTGTAGCTTAGATCAAGAGCTTTCGATTGAGCATACATTTGGGTTCTTTATTAAAATGATCATCAAATTAAGGTGTGTCATATAAACATCAGCTTCCAACTTGGGGTAGGCATTAATTTTATGATAGTTTCAACTTTTACCTGAGGTTATTGTCTTGTTTGAAATAACGAGTCAAGGGCTATCGAACGAGCATAAAATATTGAGATTTGGTAAAAAAAAGTTTTTTTCACACTTAGCAAAATTTTGAGATATTGACTTGGGAAGTTAGGGGCCAGTTAGTGACAAGGCTACAGGTCTGTGATTGAATTGTGAATTTTAAAGTTATTTTTTTTCAAAGAGCATACTTGCTGTACTATATACTAATGCCAATCTTGGTTTGATATAGTCCAACCGAAAAATTTGCAAGGAGACACAAAACGGCTCCTGACCCTGATCCTCGTTTCAGTCCAAAAGTAAAAAGTTGGAATTTGGATTTTTTTAGAAAACTCAAGACTGGACACTGGAATTAGATGTCTCTGGACCTCATGAACTGTGGAAGGACCCTCTTTAATTAAGGTAAGCCCTACTTTTATGTTTTTCCTCCTTTCTTCTTCTTTGGCTTTCAGCACAGGTTTTGATAGGAATTCGAGGTAGGAGCATTGCATCTAGCCCAGAAGGGTCTTAGGATATTTTTTTTTAAATAACAGGGAACTCTGGTACGCTCTATTGTCATTGTCGTTACTGCTTACAAGATTTCCGTAAAGACTTGTAATTTTTTTAAAGATTTCAATTTAATTTTTTTTAATTATTTTTCTTTTGGCTCTAATCAAGTTGTAGTTTCAACCAAAACTTTAGGTTCACTTATCGTTTGTAGCTTAGATCAAGGGCTTTTGATTGAGCATACATTTGGGTTCCTTATTAAAAATGATCATCAAATTAAGGTGTGTCATATAAACATCAGCTTCCAACTTGGGGTAGGCATTAATTTTATGATAGTTTCAACTTTTACCTGAGGTTATTGTCTTGTTTGAAATAACGAGTCAAGGGCTATCGAACGAGCATAAAACATTGAGATTTGGTGAAAAAAAGTTTTTTTCACACTTAGCAAAATTTTGAGATATTGACTTGGGAAGTTAGGGGCCAGTTAGTGACAAGGCTACAGGTCCGTGATTGAATTGTGAATTTTAAAGTTTTTTTTTTTCAAAGAGCATACTTGCTGTACTATATACTAATGCCAATCTTGGTTTGATATAGTCCAACCGAAAAATTTGCAAGGAGACACAAAACGGCTCCTGACCCTGATCCTCGTTTCAGTCCAAAAGTAAAAAGTTGGAATTTGGATTTTTTTAGAAAACTCAAGACTGGACACTGGAATTAGATGTCTCTAGACCTCATGAACTGTGGAAGGACCCTCTTTAATTAAGGTAAGCCCTACTTTTATGTTTTTCCTCCTTTCTTCTTCTTTGGCTTTCAGCACAGGTTTTGATAGGAATTCGAGGTAGGAGCATTGCATCTAGCCCAAAAGGGTCTTAGGATATTTTTTTTTAAATAACAGGGAACTCTGGTACGCTCTATTGTCATTGTCGTTACTGCTTACAAGATTTCCGTAAAGACTTGTAATTTTTTTAAAGATTTCAATTTAATTTTTTTTAATTATTTTTCTTTTGGTCCTAATCTAGTTGTAGTTTCAACCGAAACTTTTGGTTTACTTATCGTTTGTAGCTTAGATCAAGAGCTTTCGATTGAGCATACATTTGGGTTCTTTATTAAAATGATCATCAAATTAAGGTGTGTCATATAAACATCAGCTTCCAACTTGGGGTAGGCATTAATTTTATGATAGTTTCAACTTTTACCTGAGGTTATTGTCTTGTTTGAAATAACGAGTCAAGGGCTATCGAACGAGCATAAAATATTGAGATTTGGTAAAAAAAAGTTTTTTTCACACTTAGCAAAATTTTGAGATATTGACTTGGGAAGTTAGGGGCCAGTTAGTGACAAGGCTACAGGTCTGTGATTGAATTGTGAATTTTAAAGTTATTTTTTTTCAAAGAGCATACTTGCTGTACTATATACTAATGCCAATCTTGGTTTGATATAGTCCAACCGAAAAATTTGCAAGGAGACACAAAACGGCTCCTGACCCTGATCCTCGTTTCAGTCCAAAAGTAAAAAGTTGGAATTTGGATTTTTTTAGAAAACTCAAGACTGGACACTGGAATTAGATGTCTCTGGACCTCATGAACTGTGGAAGGACCCTCTTTAATTAAGGTAAGCCCTACTTTTATGTTTTTCCTCCTTTCTTCTTCTTTGGCTTTCAGCACAGGTTTTGATAGGAATTCGAGGTAGGAGCATTGCATCTAGCCCAGAAGGGTCTTAGGATATTTTTTTTTAAATAACAGGGAACTCTGGTACGCTCTATTGTCATTGTCGTTACTGCTTACAAGATTCCCGTAAAGACTTGTAATTTTTTTAAAGATTTCAATTTAATTTTTTTTAATTATTTTTCTTTTGGCTCTAATCAAGTTGTAGTTTCAACCAAAACTTTAAGTTCACTTATCGTTTGTAGCTTAGATCAAGGGCTTTTGATTGAGCATACATTTGGGTTCCTTATTAAAAATGATCATCAAATTAAGGTGTGTCATATAAACATCAGCTTCCAACTTGGGGTAGGCATTAATTTTATGATAGTTTCAACTTTTACCTGAGGTTATTGTCTTGTTTGAAATAACGAGTCAAGGGCTATCGAACGAGCATAAAACATTGAGATTTGGTGAAAAAAAGTTTTTTTCACACTTAGCAAAATTTTGAGATATTGACTTGGGAAGTTAGGGGCCAGTTAGTGACAAGGCTACAGGTCCGTGATTGAATTGTGAATTTTAAAGTTTTTTTTTTCAAAGAGCATACTTGCTGTACTATATACTAATGCCAATCTTGGTTTGATATAGTCCAACCGAAACATTTGCAAGGAGACACAAAACGGCTCCTGACCCTGGTCCTCGTTTCAGTCCAAAAGTGAAAAGTTGGAATTTAGATTTTTTGGAAAACTCAGGACTGGACACTGGTATAAGATGTCTCTGGACCTCATGAACTGTGGAAGGACCCTCTTTGTTAAGGTAAGCCCTACTTTTATGTTTTTTCTTCTTTCTTCTTCTTTGGCTTTCAGCACAGGTTTTGATGGAAATTCGAGGTAGGAGCATTGCATCTAGCCCAGAAGGGTCTTGGGATAATTTGTTTTAAATAACAGAACACTCTGGTACGCCCTTTTTTCATTGTCTTTACTGCTTACAAGATTTCCGTAAAGACTTGTAATTTTTTTAAAGATTTCAATTTAATTTTTTTTAATTATTTTTCTTTTGGTCCTAATCTAGTTGTAGTTTCAACCGAAACTTTTGGTTTACTTATCGTTTGTAGCTTAGATCAAGAGCTTTCGATTGAGCATACATTTGGGTTCTTTATTAAAAATGATCATCAAATTAAGGTGTGTCATATAAACATCAGCTTCCAACTTGGGGTAGGCATTAATTTTATGATAGTTTCAACTTTTACCTGAGGTTATTGTCTTGTTTGAAATAACGAGTCAAGGGCTATCGAACGAGCATAAAATATTGAGATTTGGTAAAAAAAAGTTTTTTTCACACTTAGCAAAATTTTGAGATATTGACTTGGGAAGTTAGGGGCCAGTTAGTGACAAGGCTACAGGTCTGTGATTGAATTGTGAATTTTAAAGTTATTTTTTTTCAAAGAGCATACTTGCTGTACTATATACTAATGCCAATCTTGGTTTGATATAGTCCAACCGAAAAATTTGCAAGGAGACACAAAACGGCTCCTGACCCTGGTCCTCGTTTCAGTCCAAAAGTAAAAAGTTGGAATTTGGATTTTTTTAGAAAACTCAAGACTGGACACTGGAATAAGATGTCTCTGGACCTCATGAACTGTGGAAGGACCCTCTTTGTTAAGGTAAGCCCTACTTTTATGTTTTTTCTTCTTTTTTCTTCTTTGGCTTTCAGCACAGGTTTTGATGGAAATTCGAGGTAGGAGCATTGCATCTAGCCCAGAAGGGTCTTGGGATAATTTTTTTTAAATAACAGAACACTCTGGTACGCCCTTTTTTCATTGTCTTTACTGCTTACAAGATTTCCGTAAAGACTTGTAATTTTTTTAAAGATTTCAATTTAATTTTTTTTAATTATTTTTCTTTTGGTCCTAATCTAGTTGTAGTTTCAACCGAAACTTTTGGTTTACTTATCGTTTGTAGCTTAGATCAAGAGCTTTCGATTGAGCATACATTTGGGTTCTTTATTAAAAATGATCATCAAATTAAGGTGTGTCATATAAACATCAGCTTCCAACTTGGGGTAGGCATTAATTTTATGATAGTTTCAACTTTTACCTGAGGTTATTGTCTTGTTTGAAATAACGAGTCAAGGGCTATCGAACGAGCATAAAATATTGAGATTTGGTAAAAAAAGGTTTTTTTCACACTTAGCAAAATTTTGAGATATTGACTTGGGAAGTTAGGGGCCAGTTAGTGACAAGGCTACAGGTCTGTGATTGAATTGTGAATTTTAAAGTTATTTTTTTTCAAAGAGCATACTTGCTGTACTATATACTAATGCCAATCTTGGTTTGATATAGTCCAACCGAAAAATTTGCAAGGAGACACAAAACGGCTCCTGACCCTGGTCCTCGTTTCAGTCCAAAAGTAAAAAGTTGGAATTTGGATTTTTTTAGAAAACTCAAGACTGGACACTGGAATAAGATGTCTCTGGACCTCATGAACTGTGGAAGGACCCTCTTTGTTAAGGTAAGCCCTACTTTTATGTTTTTTCTTCTTTCTTCTTCTTTGGCTTTCAGCACAGGTTTTGATGGAAATTCGAGGTAGGAGCATTGCATCTAGCCCAGAAGGGTCTTGGGATAATTTTTTTTAAATAACAGAACACTCTGGTACGCCCTTTTTTCATTGTCTTTACTGCTTACAAGATTTCCGTAAAGACTTGTAATTTTTTTAAAGATTTCAATTTAATTTTTTTTAATTATTTTTCTTTTGGTCCTAATCTAGTTGTAGTTTCAACCGAAACTTTTGGTTTACTTATCGTTTGTAGCTTAGATCAAGAGCTTTCGATTGAGCATACATTTGGGTTCTTTATTAAAAATGATCATCAAATTAAGGTGTGTCATATAAACATCAGCTTCCAACTTGGGGTAGGCATTAATTTTATGATAGTTTCAACTTTTACCTGAGGTTATTGTCTTGTTTGAAATAACGAGTCAAGGGCTATCGAACGAGCATAAAACATTGAGATTTGGTGAAAAAAAGTTTTTTTCACACTTAGCAAAATTTTGAGATATTGACTTGGGAAGTTAGGGGCCAGTTAGTGACAAGGCTACAGGTCCGTGATTGAATTGTGAATTTTAAAGTTTTTTTTTTCAAAGAGCATACTTGCTGTACTATATACTAATGCCAATCTTGGTTTGATATAGTCCAACCGAAACATTTGCAAGGAGACACAAAACGGCTCCTGACCCTGGTCCTCGTTTCAGTCCAAAAGTGAAAAGTTGGAATTTAGATTTTTTGGAAAACTCAGGACTGGACACTGGAATAAGATGTCTCTGGACCTCATGAACTGTGGAAGGACCCTCTTTGTTAAGGTAAGCCCTACTTTTATGTTTTTTCTTCTTTCTTCTTCTTTGGCTTTCAGCACAGGTTTTGATGGAAATTCGAGGTAGGAGCATTGCATCTAGCCCAGAAGGGTCTTGGGATAATTTGTTTTAAATAACAGAACACTCTGGTACGCCCTTTTTTCATTGTCTTTACTGCTTACAAGATTTCCGTAAAGACTTGTAATTTTTTTAAAGATTTCAATTTAATTTTTTTTAATTATTTTTCTTTTGGTCCTAATCTAGTTGTAGTTTCAACCGAAACTTTTGGTTTACTTATCGTTTGTAGCTTAGATCAAGAGCTTTCGATTAAGCATACATTTGGGTTCTTTATTAAAAATGATCATCAAATTAAGGTGTGTCATATAAACATCAGCTTCCAACTTGGGGTAGGCATTAATTTTATGATAGTTTCAACTTTTACCTGAGGTTATTGTCTTGTTTGAAATAACGAGTCAAGGGCTATCGAACGAGCATAAAATATTGAGATTTGGTAAAAAAAAGTTTTTTTCACACTTAGCAAAATTTTGATATATTGACTTGGGAAGTTAGGGGCCAGTTAGTGACAAGGCTACAGGTCTGTGATTGAATTGTGAATTTTAAAGTTATTTTTTTTCAAAGAGCATACTTGCTGTACTATATACTAATGCCAATCTTGGTTTGATATAGTCCAACCGAAAAATTTGCAAGGAGACACAAAACGGCTCCTGACCCTGGTCCTCGTTTCAGTCCAAAAGTAAAAAGTTGGAATTTGGATTTTTTTAGAAAACTCAAGACTGGACACTGGAATAAGATGTCTCTGGACCTCATGAACTGTGGAAGGACCCTCTTTGTTAAGGTAAGCCCTACTTTTATGTTTTTTCTTCTTTCTTCTTCTTTGGCTTTCAGCACAGGTTTTGATGGAAATTCGAGGTAGGAGCATTGCATCTAGCCCAGAAGGGTCTTGGGATAATTTTTTT
The DNA here is from genome assembly GCA_949802685.1 of Dicyrtomina minuta. Lineage (NCBI taxonomy): Eukaryota > Metazoa > Arthropoda > Collembola > Symphypleona > Dicyrtomidae > Dicyrtomina > Dicyrtomina minuta. The sequence goes on along the minus strand of CATKUY010000117.1, from coordinate 181,120 downwards.
TAAATAACAGAACACTCTGGTACGCCCTTTTTTCATTGTCTTTACTGCTTACAAGATTTCCGTAAAGACTTGTAATTTTTTTAAAGATTTCAATTTAATTTTTTTTAATTATTTTTCTTTTGGTCCTAATCTAGTTGTAGTTTCAACCGAAACTTTTGGTTTACTTATCGTTTGTAGCTTAGATCAAGAGCTTTCGATTGAGCATACATTTGGGTTCTTTATTAAAAATGATCATCAAATTAAGGTGTGTCATATAAACATCAGCTTCCAACTTGGGGTAGGCATTAATTTTATGATAGTTTCAACTTTTACCTGAGGTTATTGTCTTGTTTGAAATAACGAGTCAAGGGCTATCGAACGAGCATAAAATATTGAGATTTGGTAAAAAAAAGTTTTTTTCACACAGCAAAATTTTGAGATATTGACTTGGGAAGTTAGGGGCCAGTTAGTGACAAGGCTACAGGTCTGTGATTGAATTGTGAATTTTAAAGTTATTTTTTTTCAAAGAGCATACTTGCTGTACTATATACTAATGCCAATCTTGGTTTGATATAGTCCAACCGAAAAATTTGCAAGGAGACACAAAACGGCTCCTGACCCTGGTCCTCGTTTCAGTCCAAAAGTGAAAAGTTGGAATTTAGATTTTTTGGAAAACTCAGGACTGGACACTGGAATAAGATGTCTCTGGACCTCATGAACTGTGGAAGGACCCTCTTTGTTAAGGTGAGCCCTACTTTTATGTTTTTTCTTCTTTCTTCTTCTTTGGCTTTCAGCACAGGTTTTGATGGAAATTCGAGGTAGGAGCATTGCATCTAGCCCAGAAGGGTCTTGGGATAATTTTTTTTAAATAACAGAACACTCTGGTACGCCCTTTTTTCATTGTCTTTACTGCTTACAAGATTTCCGTAAAGACTTGTAATTTTTTTAAAGATTTCAATTTAATTTTTTTTAATTATTTTTCTTTTGGTCCTAATCTAGTTGTAGTTTCAACCGAAACTTTTGGTTTACTTATCGTTTGTAGCTTAGATCAAGAGCTTTCGATTGAGCATACATTTGGGTTCTTTATTAAAAATGATCATCAAATTAAGGTGTGTCATATAAACATCAGCTTCCAACTTGGGGTAGGCATTAATTTTATGATAGTTTCAACTTTTACCTGAGGTTATTGTCTTGTTTGAAATAACGAGTCAAGGGCTATCGAACGAGCATAAAATATTGAGATTTGGTAAAAAAAAGTTTTTTTCACACTTAGCAAAATTTTGAGATATTGACTTGGGAAGTTAGGGGCCAGTTAGTGACAAGGCTACAGGTCTGTGATTGAATTGTGAATTTTAAAGTTATTTTTTTTCAAAGAGCATACTTGCTGTACTATATACTAATGCCAATCTTGGTTTGATATAGTCCAACCGAAAAATTTGCAAGGAGACACAAAACGGCTCCTGACCCTGGTCCTCGTTTCAGTCCAAAAGTAAAAAGTTGGAATTTGGATTTTTTTAGAAAACTCAAGACTGGACACTGGAATAAGATGTCTCTGGACCTCATGAACTGTGGAAGGACCCTCTTTGTTAAGGTAAGCCCTACTTTTATGTTTTTTCTTCTTTCTTCTTCTTTGGCTTTCAGCACAGGTTTTGATGGAAATTCGAGGTAGGAGCATTGCATCTAGCCCAGAAGGGTCTTGGGATAATTTTTTTTAAATAACAGAACACTCTGGTACGCCCTTTTTTCATTGTCTTTACTGCTTACAAGATTTCCGTAAAGACTTGTAATTTTTTTAAAGATTTCAATTTAATTTTTTTTAATTATTTTTCTTTTGGTCCTTATCTAGTTGTAGTTTCAACCGAAACTTTTGGTTTACTTATCGTTTGTAGCTTAGATCAAGAGCTTTCGATTGAGCATACATTTGGGTTCTTTATTAAAAATGATCATCAAATTAAGGTGTGTCATATAAACATCAGCTTCCAACTTGGGGTAGGCATTAATTTTATGATAGTTTCAACTTTTACCTGAGGTTATTGTCTTGTTTGAAATAACGAGTCAAGGGCTATCGAACGAGCATAAAATATTGAGATTTGGTAAAAAAAAGTTTTTTTCACACTTAGCAAAATTTTGAGATATTGACTTGGGAAGTTAGGGGCCAGTTAGTGACAAGGCTACAGGTCTGTGATTGAATTGTGAATTTTAAAGTTATTTTTTTTCAAAGAGCATACTTGCTGTACTATATACTAATGCCAATCTTGGTTTGATATAGTCCAACCGAAAAATTTGCAAGGAGACACAAAACGGCTCCTGACCCTGGTCCTCGTTTCAGTCCAAAAGTAAAAAGTTGGAATTTGGATTTTTTTAGAAAACTCAAGACTGGACACTGGAATTAGATGTCTCTGGACCTCATGAACTGTGGAAGGACCCTCTTTAATTAAGGTAAGCCCTACTTTTATGTTTTTCCTCCTTTCTTCTTCTTTGGCTTTCAGCACAGGTTTTGATAGGAATTCGAGGTAGGAGCATTGCATCTAGCCCAGAAGGGTCTTAGGATATTTTTTTTTAAATAACAGGGCACTCTGGTACGCTCTATTGTCATTGTCGTTACTGCTTACAAGATTTCCGTAAAGACTTGTAATTTTTTTAAAGATTTCAATTTAATTTTTTTTAATTATTTTTCTTTTGGCTCTAATCAAGTTGTAGTTTCAACCAAAACTTTAAGTTCACTTATCGTTTGTAGCTTAGATCAAGGGCTTTTGATTGAGCATACATTTGGGTTCCTTATTAAAAATGATCATCAAATTAAGGTGTGTCATATAAACATCAGCTTCCAACTTGGGGTAGGCATTAATTTTATGATAGTTTCAACTTTTACCTGAGGTTATTGTCTTGTTTGAAATAACGAGTCAAGGGCTATCGAACGAGCATAAAACATTGAGATTTGGTGAAAAAAAGTTTTTTTCACACTTAGCAAAATTTTGAGATATTGACTTGGGAAGTTAGGGGCCAGTTAGTGACAAGGCTACAGGTCCGTGATTGAATTGTGAATTTTAAAGTTTTTTTTTTCAAAGAGCATACTTGCTGTACTATATACTAATGCCAATCTTGGTTTGATATAGTCCAACCGAAACATTTGCAAGGAGACACAAAACGGCTCCTGACCCTGGTCCTCGTTTCAGTCCAAAAGTGAAAAGTTGGAATTTAGATTTTTTGGAAAACTCAGGACTGGACACTGGAATAAGATGTCTCTGGACCTCATGAACTGTGGAAGGACCCTCTTTGTTAAGGTAAGCCCTACTTTTATGTTTTTTCTTCTTTCTTCTTCTTTGGCTTTCAGCACAGGTTTTGATGGAAATTCGAGGTAGGAGCATTGCATCTAGCCCAGAAGGGTCTTGGGATAATTATTTTTAAATAACAGAACACTCTGGTACGCCCTTTTTTCATTGTCTTTACTGCTTACAAGATTTCCGTAAAGACTTGTAATTTTTTTAAAGATTTCAATTTAATTTTTTTTAATTATTTTTCTTTTGGTCCTAATCTAGTTGTAGTTTCAACCGAAACTTTTGGTTTACTTATCGTTTGTAGCTTAGATCAAGAGCTTTCGATTGAGCATACATTTGGGTTCTTTATTAAAAATGATCATCAAATTAAGGTGTGTCATATAAACATCAGCTTCCAACTTGGGGTAGGCATTAATTTTATGATAGTTTCAACTTTTACCTGAGGTTATTGTCTTGTTTGAAATAACGAGTCAAGGGCTATCGAACGAGCATAAAATATTGAGATTTGGTGAAAAAAAGTTTTTTTCACACTTAGCAAAATTTTGAGATATTGACTTGGGAAGTTAGGGGCCAGTTAGTGACAAGGCTACAGGTCTGTGATTGAATTGTGAATTTTAAAGTTATTTTTTTTCAAAGAGCATACTTGCTGTACTATATACTAATGCCAATCTTGGTTTGATATAGTCCAACCGAAAAATTTGCAAGGAGACACAAAACGGCTCCTGACCCTGGTCCTCGTTTCAGTCCAAAAGTAAAAAGTTGGAATTTGGATTTTTTTAAAAAACTCAAGACTGGACACTGGAATTAGATGTCTCTGGACCTCATGAACTGTGGAAGGACCCTCTTTCGTTAAGGTAAGCCCTACTTTTATGTTTTTCCTCCTTTCTTCTTCTTTGGCTTTCAGCACAGGTTTTGATAGGAATTCGAGGTAGCAGCATTGCATCTAGCCCAGAAGGGTCTTAGGATATTTTTTTTTAAATAACAGGGCACTCTGGTACGCTCTATTGTCATTGTCGTTACTGCTTACAAGATTTCCGTAAAGACTTGTAATTTTTTTAAAGATTTCAATTTAATTTTTTTTAATTATTTTTCTTTTGGTCCTAATCTTGTTGCAGTTTCAACCAAAACTTTTATTTTACTCATCGTTTGTAGCTTAGATCAAGGGCTTTCGATTGAGCATACATTTTGGTTCCTTATTAAAAATGATCATCAAATTAAGGTGTGTCATATAAACATCAGCTTCCAACTTGGGGTAGGCATTAATTATATGATAGTTTCAACTTTTACCTGAGGTTATCGTCTTGTTTAAATGTACTAGTCAAGGGCTATCGAACGAGCATTAAATATTGAGATTTGGTGAAAAAAAGTTTTTCTCACACTCAGCAAAATTTTGAGATATTGACTTGGGAAGTTAGGGGCCAGTTAGTGACAAGGCTACAGGTCCGTGATTGAATTGTGAATTTTAAAGTTATTTTTTTTCAAAGAGCATACTTGCTGTACTATATACTAATGCCAATCTTGGTTTGATATAGTCCAACAGAAAAATTTGCAAGGAGACACAAAACGGCTCCTGACCCTGGTCCTCGTTTCAGTCCAAAAGTAAAAAGTTGGAATTTAGATTTTTTGGAAAACTCAGGACTGGACACTGGAATAAGATGTCTCTGGACCTCATTAACTGTGGAAGGACCCTCTATGTTAAGGTAAGCCCTACTTTTATGTTTTTCCTCCTTTCTTCTTCTTTGGCTTTCAGCACAGGTTTTGATGGAAATTCGAGGTAGGAGCATTGCATCTAGCCCAGCAGGGTCTTATGATAATTTTTTTTAAATAACAGAACACTCTGGTACGCCCTTTTTTCATTGTCTTTACTGCTTACAAGATTTCCGTAAAGACTTGTAATTTTTTTAAAGATTTCAATTTAATTTTTTTTAATTATTTTTCTTTTAGTCCTAATCTAGTTGTAGTTTCAACCGAAACTTTTGGTTTACTTATCGTTTGTAGCTTAGATCAAGGGCTTTCGATTGAGCATACATTTGGGTTCCTTATTAAAAATGATCATTAAATTAAGGTGTGTCATATAAACATCAGCTTCCAACTTGGGGTAGGCATTAATTTTATGATAGTTTCAACTTTTACCTGAGGTTATTGTCTTGTTTGAAATAACGAGTCAAGGGCTATCCAACGAGCATAAAATATTGAGATTTGGTGAAAAAAAGTTTTTTTCACACTTAGCAAAATTTTGAGATATTGACTTGGGAAGTTAGGGGCCAGTTAGTGACAAGGCTACAGGTCCGTAATTGAATTGTGAATTTTAAAGTTATTTTTTTTCAAAGAGCATACTTGCTGTACTATATACTAATGCCAATCTTGGTTTGATATAGTCCAACCGAAAAATTTGCAAGTAGACACAAAACGGCTCCTGACCCTGGTCCTCGTTTCAGTCCAAAAGTGAAAAGTTGGAATTTAGATTTTTTGGAAAACTCAGGACTGGACACTGGAATAAGATGTCTCTGGACCTCATTAACTGTGGAAGGACCCTCTTTGTTAAGGTAAGTCCTACTATTATGTTTTTCCTCCTTTCTTCTTCTTTGGCTTTCAGCACAGGTTTTGATGGAAATTCGAGGTCGAAGCATTGCATCTAGCCCAGAAGGGTCTTAGGATAATTTTTTTTAAATAACAGAACACTCTGGTACGCCCTATTTTCATTGTCTTTACTGCTTACAAGATTTCCGTGAAGACTTGTAATTTTTTTAAAGATTTCAATTTAATTTTTTTCAATAATTTTTCTTTTGGTCCTAATCTAGTTGTAGTTTCAACCAAAACTTTTGGTTTACTCATCGTTTGTAGCTTAAATCAAGGGCTTTTGATTGAGCATACATTTGGGTTCCTTTTTAAAAATGAATATCTTAGGTTAGGTTAGGTTAGGTCTTATAATAAGTAAGTGCTGCTATCTGTGTATTTGTCCCACACTAACATCTTGTCTACATTTTTGGAAAATAAAGCATACACTGTTGAATCAACTGGCAGTAACATATTGTTCATACAAGTTATTTAAAAGGACTTAGAAAATTTTTAAAGTTTAAAATGTCCTTCTAAAACAGGCCTGATTCAGATGGCCATAATTCACTCACCATAAGGTATTAGAATCTGGATTATATACTTGCTTTGTAGCCCAAACTGCGTTCTATCGAATAGGCATGACAACTTCTGCAAAGTTGTAAATGGTGAGTTAATTAGAGGGTCTTAAATCTAAGTCATCCTCCAAGCTTGGGTTGGGATCTACCCCTCATAATTAACTCATGGTTTATAATATGTTTATTTTTCTTTTCATTGTAATTTTGTACATCGCATAGGCTTTCCAAAAACATATACCAGTAGCAGTTATAGAATTTTGTTGTGCCTTTAAAAAATTCCCAAAGTTGGCACTTGAAGGTATGTAAAGGTCTTATAATAAGTAAGTGCTGCTATCTGTGTATTTATCCCACACTAACATCTTGTCTACATTTTTGGAAAACAAACCATACACTGTTGACTCAACTGGCAGTAACAAATTGTTCATACAAGTTATTCGAAAGGACTTAGAAAATTTTCAAAGTTTAAAATGTCCTTCTGAAAAAGGCCTGATTCAGATGGCTATAATTTACTCACTATGAGGTATTAGAATCTAGATTATGTACTTGCTGTGTAGCCCAGACAGCGTTCTATCGAATAGGCATGACAACTTTTGCAAAGTTGTAAATGGTGAGTTAATTAGAGGGTCTTGAATCTAAGTCATCCTCCAAGCTTGGGTTGGGATCTACCCCTCATAATTAACTCATGGTTTATAATATGTTTATTTTTCTTTTCATTTTAATTTTTTACATCGCATAGGCTTTCAAAACCATATACCAGTAGCAGTTATAGAATTTTGTTGTGCCTTTAAAAAATTCCTAAAGTTGGCACTTGAAGGTATGTAAAGGTCTTATAATAAGTAAGTGCTGCTATCTGTGTATTTGTCCCACACTAACATCTTGTCTACATTTTTACAAAATAAAGCATACATTGTTGACTTAACTGGCAGTAACATATTGTTCATACAAGTTATTCAAAAGGACTTAGAAAATTTTCAAAGTTTAAAATGTCCTTCTCAAAAAGGCCTGATTCAGATGGCCATAATTTACTTACCATGAGGTATTAGAATCTAGATTAGGTACTTGCTTTGTAGCCCAGACAGCGTTCTATCGAATAGGCATGACAACTTTTGCAAAGTTGTAAATGGTAAGTTAATTAGAGGGTCTTGAATCTAAGTCATCCTCCAAGCTTGGGTTGGGATCTACCCCTCATAATTAACTCATGGTTTATAATATGTTTATTTTTCTTTTCATTTTAATTTTCTACATCGCATAGGCTTTCAAAAAACATATACCAGTAGCAGTTATAGAATTTGGTTAGGTTAGGTTAGGTTAGGTTAGGTTAGGTTAGGTCTTATAATAAGTAAGTGCTGCTATCTGTGTATTTGTCCCACACTTACATCTTGTCTACATATTTAGATAATAAAGCATACACTGTTAAATCAACTGGCAGTAACAGATTGTCCATACAAGTTATTAAAAAGGACTTAGAAAATTTTCAAAGTTTAAAATGCCCTTCTGAAAAAGGCCTGATTCAGAGGGCCATAATTCACTCACCATTAGGTATTAGAACCTAGATTATGTACTTGTCTTGTAGCCCAGATAGTGTTCTATCGAATAGGCAGGACAACGTATGCAAAGTTAAAAATGGTGAGTTAATTAGATCGTCTTCAATCTAACTCATCCTCCAAGCCTGGGTTGGGATCTACCCCTCATAATTAACTCATGGTTTTGAAAATGTTGGTTTTTCTTTTCATTTTAATTTTCTACATCGCATAGGCTTCCCAAAAACATATACTTGTAGCAGTTATGAAGTTTGGTTGTTCCTCTAAAAAATTCCCAAAGTTGGCACTTGAAGGTATGTTAAGGTCTTATAATAAGTAAGTGCTGCTATCTGTGTATTTGTCCCACACTTACATCTTGTCTACATTTTTAGATAATAAAGCATACACTGTTGAATCAACTGGCAGTAACAGATTGTCCATACATGTTATTAAAAAGGACTTAGAAAATTTTCAAAGTTTAAAATGCCCTTCTGAAAAAGGCCTGATTCAGAGGGCCATAATTCACTCACCATTAGGTATTAGAACCTAGATTATGTACTTGTCTTGTAGCCCAGATAGTGTTCTATCGAATAGGCAGGACAACTTATGCAAAGTTGAAAATGGTGAGTTAATTAGATCGTCTTCAATCTAACTCATCCTCCAAGCCTGGGTTGGGATCTACCCCTCATAATTAACTCATGGTTTTAAAAAGGTTGGTTTTTCTTCTCATTTTAATTTTCTACATCGCATAGGCTTCCCAAAAACATATACTTGTAGCAGTTATGAAGTTTGGTTGTTCCTCTAAAAAATTCTTAAAGTTGGCACTTGAAGGTATGTGAAGGTCTTATAATAAGTAAGTGCTGCTATCTGTGTATTTGTCCCACACTTACATCTTGTCTACATTTTAAGATAATAAAGCATACACTGTTGAATCAACTGGCAGTAACAGATTGTCCATACAAGTTATTAAAAAGGACTTAGAAAATTTTCAAAGTTTAAAATGCCCTTCTGAAAAAGGCCTGATTCAGAGGGCCATAATTCACTCACCATTAGGTATTAGAACCTAAATTATGTACTTGTCTTGTAGCCCAGATAGTGTTCTATCGAATAGTCAGGACAACTTATGCAAAGTTGAAAATAGTGAGTTAATTAGATCGTCTTCAATCTAACTCATCCTCCAAGCCTGGGTTGGGATCTACCCCTCATAATTAACTTAGGTTAGGTTAGGTTAGGTTAGTTTAGGTTAGGTTAGGTTAGTTTAGGTTTTGATGGAAATTCGAGGTAGGAGCATTGCATCTAGCCCAGAAGGGTCTTATGATAATTTTTTTTAAATAACAGAACACTCTGGTACGCCCTTTTTTCATTGTCTTTACTGCTTACAAGATTTCCGTAAAGACTTGTAATTTTTTTAAAGATTTCAATTTAATTTTTTTTAATTATTTTTCTTTTAGTCCTAATCTAGTTGTAGTTTCAACCGAAACTTTTGGTTTACTTATCGTTTGTAGCTTAGATCAAGGGCTTTCGATGGAGCATACATTTGGGTTCCTTATTAAAAATAATCATTAAATTAAGGTGTGTCATATAAACATCAGCTTCCAACTTGGGGTAGGCATTAATTTTATGATAGTTTCAACTTTTACCTGAGGTTATTGTCTTGTTTGAAATAACGAGTCAAGGGCTATCCAACGAGCATTAAATATTGAGATTTGGTGAAAAAAAGTTTTTCTCACACTCAGCAAAATTTTGAGATATTGACTTGGGAAGTTAGGGGCCAGTTAGTGACAAGGCTACAGGTCCGTGATTGAATTGTGAATTTTAAAGTTATTTTTTTTCAAAGAGCATACTTGCTGTACTATATACTAATGCCAATCTTGGTTTGATATAGTCCAACCGAAAAATTTGCAAGTAGACACAAAACGGCTCCTGACCCTGGTCCTCGTTTCAGTCCAAAAGTGAAAAGTTGGAATTTAGATTTTTTGGAAAACTCAGGACTGGACACTGGAATAAGATGTCTCTGGACCTCATGAACTGTGGAAGGACCCTCTTTGTTAAGGTAAGCCCTACTTTTATGTTTTTCCTCCTTTCTTCTTCTTTGGCTTTCAGCACAGGTTTTGATAGGAATTCGAGGTAGGAGCATTGCATCTAGCCCAGAAGGGTCTTAGGATATTTTTTTTTAAATAACAGGGCACTCTGGTACGCTCTATTGTCATTGTCGTTACTGCTTACAAGATTTCCGTAAAGACTTGTAATTTTTTTAAAGATTTCAATTTAATTTTTTTTAATTATTTTTCTTTTGGCTCTAATCAAGTTGTAGTTTCAACCAAAACTTTAAGTTCACTTATCGTTTGTAGCTTAGATCAAGGGCTTTTGATTGAGCATACATTTGGGTTCCTTATTAAAAATGATCATCAAATTAAGGTGTGTCATATAAACATCAGCTTCCAACTTGGGGTAGGCATTAATTTTATGATAGTTTCAACTTTTACCTGAGGTTATTGTCTTGTTTGAAATAACGAGTCAAGGGCTATCGAACGAGCATAAAACATTGAGATTTGGTGAAAAAAAGTTTTTTTCACACTTAGCAAAATTTTGAGATATTGACTTGGGAAGTTAGGGGCCAGTTAGTGACAAGGCTACAGGTCCGTGATTGAATTGTGAATTTTAAAGTTTTTTTTTTTCAAAGAGCATACTTGCTGTACTATATACTCATGCCAATCTTGGTTTGATATAGTCCAACCGAAACATTTGCAAGGAGACACAAAACAGCTCCTGACCCTGGTCCTCGTTTCAGTCCAAAAGTGAAAAGTTGGAATTTAGATTTTTTGGAAAACTCAGGACTGGACACTGAAATAAGATGTCTCTGGACCTCATGAACTGTAGAAGGACCCTCTTTGTTAAGGTGAGCCCTACTTTTATGTTTTTTCTTCTTTCTTCTTCTTTGGCTTTCAGCACAGGTTTTGATGGAAATTCGAGGTAGGAGCATTGCATCTAGCCCAGAAGGGTCTTGGGATAATTATTTTTAAATAACAGAACACTCTGGTACGCCCTTTTTTCATTGTCTTTACTGCTTACAAGATTTCCGTAAAGACTTGTAATTTTTTTAAAGATTTCAATTTAATTTTTTTTAATTATTTTTCTTTTGGTCCTAATCTAGTTGTAGTTTCAACCGAAACTTTTGGTTTACTTATCGTTTGTAGCTTAGATCAAGAGCTTTCGATTGAGCATACATTTGGGTTCTTTATTAAAAATGATCATCAAATTAAGGTGTGTCATATAAACATCAGCTTCCAACTTGGGGTAGGCATTAATTTTATGATAGTTTCAACTTTTACCTGAGGTTATTGTCTTGTTTGAAATAACGAGTCAAGGGCTATCGAACGAGCATAAAATATTGAGATTTGGTGAAAAAAAGTTTTTTTCACACTTAGCAAAATTTTGGGATATTGACTTGGGAAGTTAGGGGCCAGTTAGTGACAAGGCTACAGGTCTGTGATTGAATTGTGAATTTTAAAGTTATTTTTTTTCAAAGAGCATACTTGCTGTACTATATACTAATGCCAATCTTGGTTTGATATAGTCCAACCGAAAAATTTGCAAGGAGACACAAAACGGCTCCTGACCCTGGTCCTCGTTTCAGTCCAAAAGTAAAAAGTTGGAATTTGGATTTTTTTAGAAAACTCAAGACTGGACACTGGAATTAGATGTCTCTGGACCTCATGAACTGTGGAAGGACCCTCTTTAATTAAGGTAAGCCCTACTTTTATGTTTTTCCTCCTTTCTTCTTCTTTGGCTTTCAGCACAGGTTTTGATAGGAATTCGAGGTAGGAGCATTGCATCTAGCCCAGAAGGGTCTTAGGATATTTTTTTTTAAATAACAGGGCACTCTGGTACGCTCTATTGTCATTGTCGTTACTGCTTACAAGATTTCCGTAAAGACTTGTAATTTTTTTAAAGATTTCAATTTAATTTTTTTTAATTATTTTTCTTTTGGCTCTAATCAAGTTGTAGTTTCAACCAAAACTTTAAGTTCACTTATCGTTTGTAGCTTAGATCAAGGGCTTTTGATTGAGCATACATTTGGGTTCCTTATTAAAAATCATCATCAAATTAAGGTGTGTCATATAAACATCAGCTTCCAACTTGGGGTAGGCATTAATTTTATGATAGTTTCAACTTTTACCTGAGGTTATTGTCTTGTTTGAAATAACGAGTCAAGGGCTATCGAACGAGCATAAAACATTGAGATTTGGTGAAAAAAAGTTTTTTTCACACTTAGCAAAATTTTGAGATATTGACTTGGGAAGTTAGGGGCCAGTTAGTGACAAGGCTACAGGTCCGTGATTGAATTGTGAATTTTAAAGTTTTTTTTTTTCAAAGAGCATACTTGCTGTACTATATACTAATGCCAATCTTGGTTTGATATAGTCCAACCGAAACATTTGCAAGGAGACACAAAACGGCTCCTGACCCTGGTCCTCGTTTCAGTCCAAAAGTGAAAAGTTGGAATTTAGATTTTTTGGAAAACTCAGGACTGGACACTGGAATAAGATGTCTCTGGACCTCATGAACTGTGGAAGGACCCTCTTTGTTAAGGTAAGCCCTACTTTTATGTTTTTCCTCCTTTCTTCTTCTTTGGCTTTCAGCACAGGTTTTGATAGGAATTCGAGGTAGGAGCATTGCATCTAGCCCAGAAGGGTCTTAGGATATTTTTTTTTAAATAACAGGGCACTCTGGTACGCTCTATTGTCATTGTCGTTACTGCTTACAAGATTTCCGTAAAGACTTGTAATTTTTTTAAAGATTTCAATTTAATTTTTTTTAATTATTTTTCTTTTGGCTCTAATCAAGTTGTAGTTTCAACCAAAACTTTAAGTTCACTTATCGTTTGTAGCTTAGATCAAGGGCTTTTGATTGAGCATACATTTGGGTTCCTTATTAAAAATGATCATCAAATTAAGGTGTGTCATATAAACATCAGCTTCCAACTTGGGGTAGGCATTAATTTTATGATAGTTTCAACTTTTACCTGAGGTTATTGTCTTGTTTGAAATAACGAGTCAAGGGCTATCGAACGAGCATAAAACATTGAGATTTGGTGAAAAAAAGTTTTTTTCACACTTAGCAAAATTTTGAGATATTGACTTGGGAAGTTAGGGGCCAGTTAGTGACAAGGCTACAGGTCCGTGATTGAATTGTGAATTTTAAAGTTTTTTTTTTTCAAAGAGCATACTTGCTGTACTATATACTCATGCCAATCTTGGTTTGATATAGTCCAACCGAAACATTTGCAAGGAGACACAAAACAGCTCCTGACCCTGGTCCTCGTTTCAGTCCAAAAGTGAAAAGTTGGAATTTAGATTTTTTGGAAAACTCAGGACTGGACACTGAAATAAGATGTCTCTGGACCTCATGAACTGTAGAAGGACCCTCTTTGTTAAGGTGAGCCCTACTTTTATGTTTTTTCTTCTTTCTTCTTCTTTGGCTTTCAGCACAGGTTTTGATGGAAATTCGAGGTAGGAGCATTGCATCTAGCCCAGAAGGGTCTTGGGATAATTATTTTTAAATAACAGAACACTCTGGTACGCCCTTTTTTCATTGTCTTTACTGCTTACAAGATTTCCGTAAAGACTTGTAATTTTTTTAAAGATTTCAATTTAATTTTTTTTAATTATTTTTCTTTTGGTCCTAATCTAGTTGTAGTTTCAACCGAAACTTTTGGTTTACTTATCGTTTGTAGCTTAGATCAAGAGCTTTCGATTGAGCATACATTTGGGTTCTTTATTAAAAATGATCATCAAATTAAGGTGTGTCATATAAACATCAGCTTCCAACTTGGGGTAGGCATTAATTTTATGATAGTTTCAACTTTTACCTGAGGTTATTGTCTTGTTTGAAATAACGAGTCAAGGGCTATCGAACGAGCATAAAATATTGAGATTTGGTGAAAAAAAGTTTTTTTCACACTTAGCAAAATTTTGGGATATTGACTTGGGAAGTTAGGGGCCAGTTAGTGACAAGGCTACAGGTCTGTGATTGAATTGTGAATTTTAAAGTTATTTTTTTTCAAAGAGCATACTTGCTGTACTATATACTAATGCCAATCTTGGTTTGATATAGTCCAACCGAAAAATTTGCAAGGAGACACAAAACGGCTCCTGACCCTGGTCCTCGTTTCAGTCCAAAAGTAAAAAGTTGGAATTTGGATTTTTTTAGAAAACTCAAGACTGGACACTGGAATTAGATGTCTCTGGACCTCATGAACTGTGGAAGGACCCTCTTTAATTAAGGTAAGCCCTACTTTTATGTTTTTCCTCCTTTCTTCTTCTTTGGCTTTCAGCACAGGTTTTGATAGGAATTCGAGGTAGGAGCATTGCATCTAGCCCAGAAGGGTCTTAGGATATTTTTTTTTAAATAACAGGGCACTCTGGTACGCTCTATTGTCATTGTCGTTACTGCTTACAAGATTTCCGTAAAGACTTGTAATTTTTTTAAAGATTTCAATTTAATTTTTTTTAATTATTTTTCTTTTGGCTCTAATCAAGTTGTAGTTTCAACCAAAACTTTAAGTTCACTTATCGTTTGTAGCTTAGATCAAGGGCTTTTGATTGAGCATACATTTGGGTTCCTTATTAAAAATCATCATCAAATTAAGGTGTGTCATATAAACATCAGCTTCCAACTTGGGGTAGGCATTAATTTTATGATAGTTTCAACTTTTACCTGAGGTTATTGTCTTGTTTGAAATAACGAGTCAAGGGCTATCGAACGAGCATAAAACATTGAGATTTGGTGAAAAAAAGTTTTTTTCACACTTAGCAAAATTTTGAGATATTGACTTGGGAAGTTAGGGGCCAGTTAGTGACAAGGCTACAGGTCCGTGATTGAATTGTGAATTTTAAAGTTTTTTTTTTTCAAAGAGCATACTTGCTGTACTATATACTAATGCCAATCTTGGTTTGATATAGTCCAACCGAAACATTTGCAAGGAGACACAAAACGGCTCCTGACCCTGGTCCTCGTTTCAGTCCAAAAGTGAAAAGTTGGAATTTAGATTTTTTGGAAAACTCAGGACTGGACACTGGAATAAGATGTCTCTGGACCTCATGAACTGTGGAAGGACCCTCTTTGTTAAGGTGAGCCCTACTTTTATGTTTTTTCTTCTTTCTTCTTCTTTGGCTTTCAGCACAGGTTTTGATGGAAATTCGAGGTAGGAGCATTGCATCTAGCCCAGAAGGGTCTTGGGATAATTTTTTTTAAATAACAGAACACTCTGGTACGCCCTTTTTTCATTGTCTTTACTGCTTACAAGATTTCCGTAAAGACTTGTAATTTTTTTAAAGATTTCAATTTAATTTTTTTTAATTATTTTTCTTTTGGTCCTAATCTAGTTGTAGTTTCAACCGAAACTTTTGGTTTACTTATCGTTTGTAGCTTAGATCAAGAGCTTTCGATTGAGCATACATTTGGGTTCTTTATTAAAAATGATCATCAAATTAAGGTGTGTCATATAAACATCAGCTTCCAACTTGGGGTAGGCATTAATTTTATGATAGTTTCAACTTTTACCTGAGGTTATTGTCTTGTTTGAAATAACGAGTCAAGGGCTATCGAACGAGCATAAAATATTGAGATTTGGTAAAAAAAAGTTTTTTTCACACTTAGCAAAATTTTGAGATATTGACTTGGGAAGTTAGGGGCCAGTTAGTGACAAGGCTACAGGTCTGTGATTGAATTGTGAATTTTAAAGTTATTTTTTTTCAAAGAGCATACTTGCTGTACTATATACTAATGCCAATCTTGGTTTGATATAGTCCAACCGAAAAATTTGCAAGGAGACACAAAACGGCTCCTGACCCTGGTCCTCGTTTCAGTCCAAAAGTAAAAAGTTGGAATTTGGATTTTTTTAGAAAACTCAAGACTGGACACTGGAATAAGATGTCTCTGGACCTCATGAACTGTGGAAGGACCCTCTTTGTTAAGGTAAGCCCTACTTTTATGTTTTTTCTTCTTTCTTCTTCTTTGGCTTTCAGCACAGGTTTTGATGGAAATTCGAGGTAGGAGCATTGCATCTAGCCCAGAAGGGTCTTGGGATAATTTTTTAGGTTAGGTTAGGTTTAATTCACTTAGCTATGGCCAAAAGTTGTAAGTTGCCCAGAAACATGTGTCTTTTTTATTTTTGTAAATTTTGCCACTATTAGTTTAGTCAGATTACAGCATCACTTGAATTATATTTGATTTTCATAAAGACTTAGAAAAATATTAAAGTACCCAAATTGCCCAGCTTCGTAGGGGGGATTGGAGTGTCATTTAAAGTTCCTGCATTCAGTCCCACTAACTTTAAAAGGCGTTTTTATTGCAACCCACACAAAAGAGAACACGATGCAATCAAGTTTGAAAACAAAAAATTTAACTCAGGAACTTTCCAGCTTGGGTCAGTAGGTTAGGTTAGGTTAGGTTAGGTTTAATTCACTTAGCTATGGCCAAAAGTTGTAAGTTGCCCAGAAACATGTGTCTTTTTTATTTTTGTAAATTTTGCCACTATTAGTTTAGTCAGATTACAGCATCACTTGAATCATATTTGATTTTTATAAAGACTTAGAAAAATATTAAAGTACCCAAATTGCCCAGCTTCGTAGGGGGGATTGGAGTGTCATTTAAAGTTCCTGCATTCAGTCCCACTAACTTTAAAAGGCGTTTTTATTGCAACCCACACAAAAGAGAACACGATGCAATCAAGTTTGAAAACAAAAAATTTAACTCAGGAACTTTCCAGCTTGGGTCAGTAATGACAGGTTTAATTCACTAGGTTTAATTCACTTAGCTATGGCCAAAAGTTGTAAGTTGCCCAGAAACATGTGTCTTTTTTATTTTTGTAAATTTTGCCACTATTAGTTTAGTCAGATTACAGCATCACTTGAATTATATTTGATTTTCATAAAGACTTAGAAAAATATTAAAGTACCCAAATTGCCCAGCTTCGTAGGGGGGATTGGAGTGTCATTTAAAGTTCCTGCATTCAGTCCCACTAACTTTAAAAGGCGTTTTTATTGCAACCCACACAAAAGAGAACACGATGCAATCAAGTTTGAAAACAAAAAATTTAACTCAGGAACTTTCCAGCTTGGGTCAGTAATGACAGGTTTAATTCACTTAGCTATGGCCAAAAGTTGTAAGTTGCCCAGAAACATGTGTCTTTTTTATTTTTGTAAATTTTGCCACTATTAGTTTAGTCAGATTACAGCATCACTTGAATCATATTTGATTTTCATAAAGACTTAGAAAAATATTAAAGTACCCAAATTGCCCAGCTTCGTAGGGGGGATTGGAGTGTCATTTAAAGTTCCTGCATTCAGTCCCACTAACTTTAAAAGGCGTTTTTATTGCAACCCACACAAAAGAGAACACGATGCAATCAAGTTTGAAAACAAAAAATTTAACTCAGGAACTTTCCAGCTTGGGTCAGTAATGACAGGTTTAATTCACTTAGCTATGGCCAAAAGTTGTAAGTTGCCCAGTAACATGTGTCTTTTTTATTTTTGTAAATTTTGCCACTATTAGTTTAGTCAGATTACAGCATCACTTGAATCATATTTGATTTTCATAAAGACTTAGAAAAATATTAAAGTACCCAAATTGCCCAGCTTCGTAGGGGGATTGGAGTGTCATTTAAAGTTCCTGCATTCAGTCCCACTAACTTTAAAAGGCGTTTTTATTGCAACCCACACAAAAGAGAACACGATGCAATCAAGTTTGAAAACAAAAAATTTAACTCAGGAACTTTCCAGCTTGGGTCAGTAATGACAGGTTTAATTCACTTAGCTATGGCCAAAAGTTGTAAGTTGCCCAGTAACATGTGTCTTTTTTATTTTTGTAAATTTTGCCACTATTAGTTTAGTCAGATTACAGCATCACTTGAATCATATTTGATTTTCATAAAGACTTAGAAAAATATTAAAGTACCCAAATTGCCCAGCTTCGTAGGGGGGATTGGAGTGTCATTTAAAGTTCCTGCATTCAGTCCCACTAACTTTAAAAGGCGTTTTTATTGCAACCCACACAAAAGAGAACACGATGCAATCAAGTTTGAAAACAAAAAATTTAACTCAGGAACTTTCCAGCTTGGGTCAGTAATGACAGGTTTAATTCACTTAGCTATGGCCAAAAGTTGTAAGTTGCCCAGAAACATGTGTCTTTTTTATTTTTGTAAATTTTGCCACTATTAGTTTAGTCAGATTACAGCATCACTTGAATCATATTTGATTTTCATAAAGACTTAGAAAAATATTAAAGTACCCAAATTGCCCAGCTTCGTAGGGGGGATTGGAGTGTCATTTAAAGTTCCTGCATTCAGTCCCACTAACTTTAAAAGGCGTTTTTATTGCAACCCACACAAAAGAGAACACGATGCAATCAAGTTTGAAAACAAAAAATTTAACTCAGGAACTTTCCAGCTTGGGTCAGTAATGACAGGTTTAATTCACTAGGTTTAATTCACTTAGCTATGGCCAAAAGTTGTAAGTTGCCCAGAAACATGTGTCTTTTTTATTTTTGTAAATTTTGCCACTATTAGTTTAGTCAGATTACAGCATCACTTGAATTATATTTGATTTTCATAAAGACTTAGAAAAATATTAAAGTACCCAAATTGCCCAGCTTCGTAGGGGGGATTGGAGTGTCATTTAAAGTTCCTGCATTCAGTCCCACTAACTTTAAAAGGCGTTTTTATTGCAACCCACACAAAAGAGAACACGATGCAATCAAGTTTGAAAACAAAAAATTTAACTCAGGAACTTTCCAGCTTGGGTCAGTAGGTTAGGTTAGGTTAGGTTAGGTTTAATTCACTTAGCTATGGCCAAAAGTTGTAAGTTGCCCAGAAACATGTGTCTTTTTTATTTTTGTAAATTTTGCCACTATTAGTTTAGTCAGATTACAGCATCACTTGAATCATATTTGATTTTCATAAAGACTTAGAAAAATATTAAAGTACCCAAATTGCCCAGCTTCGTAGGGGGGATTGGAGTGTCATTTAAAGTTCCTGCATTCAGTCCCACTAACTTTAAAAGGCGTTTTTATTGCAACCCACACAAAAGAGAACACGATGCAATCAAGTTTGAAAACAAAAAATTTAACTCAGGAACTTTCCAGCTTGGGTCAGTAATGACAGGTTTAATTCACTAGGTTTAATTCACTTAGCTATGGCCAAAAGTTGTAAGTTGCCCAGAAACATGTGTCTTTTTTATTTTTGTAAATTTTGCCACTATTAGTTTAGTCAGATTACAGCATCACTTGAATTATATTTGATTTTCATAAAGACTTAGAAAAATATTAAAGTACCCAAATTGCCCAGCTTCGTAGGGGGGATTGGAGTGTCATTTAAAGTTCCTGCATTCAGTCCCACTAACTTTAAAAGGCGTTTTTATTGCAACCCACACAAAAGAGAACACGATGCAATCAAGTTTGAAAACAAAAAATTTAACTCAGGAACTTTCCAGCTTGGGTCAGTAATGACAGGTTTAATTCACTTAGCTATGGCCAAAAGTTGTAAGTTGCCCAGAAACATGTGTCTTTTTTATTTTTGTAAATTTTGCCACTATTAGTTTAGTCAGATTACAGCATCACTTGAATCATATTTGATTTTCATAAAGACTTAGAAAAATATTAAAGTACCCAAATTGCCCAGCTTCGTAGGGGGGATTGGAGTGTCATTTAAAGTTCCTGCATTCAGTCCCACTAACTTTAAAAGGCGTTTTTATTGCAACCCACACAAAAGAGAACACGATGCAATCAAGTTTGAAAACAAAAAATTTAACTCAGGAACTTTCCAGCTTGGGTCAGTAATGACAGGTTTAATTCACTTAGCTATGGCCAAAAGTTGTAAGTTGCCCAGAAACATGTGTCTTTTTTATTTTTGTAAATTTTGCCACTATTAGTTTAGTCAGATTACAGCATCACTTGAATCATATTTGATTTTCATAAAGACTTAGAAAAATATTAAAGTACCCAAATTGCCCAGCTTCGTAGGGGGGATTGGAGTGTCATTTAAAGTTCCTGCATTCAGTCCCACTAACTTTAAAAGGCGTTTTTATTGCAACCCACACAAAAGAAAACACGATGCAATCAAGTTTGAAAACAAAAAATTTAACTCAGGAACTTTCCAGCTTGGGTCAGTAATGACAGGTTTAATTCACTTAGCTATGGCCAAAAGTTGTAAGTTGCCCAGTAACATGTGTCTTTTTTATTTTTGTAAATTTTGCCACTATTAGTTTAGTCAGATTACAGCATCACTTGAATCATATTTGATTTTCATAAAGACTTAGAAAAATATTAAAGTACCCAAATTGCCCAGCTTCGTAGGGGGGATTGGAGTGTCATTTAAAGTTCCTGCATTCAGTCCCACTAACTTTAAAAGGCGTTTTTATTGCAACCCACACAAAAGAGAACACGATGCAATCAAGTTTGAAAACAAAAAATTTAACTCAGGAACTTTCCAGCTTGGGTCAGTAATGACAGGTTTAATTCACTTAGCTATGGCCAAAAGTTGTAAGTTGCCCAGAAACATGTGTCTTTTTTATTTTTGTAAATTTTGCCACTATTAGTTTAGTCAGATTACAGCATCACTTGAATCATATTTGATTTTCATAAAGACTTAGAAAAATATTAAAGTACCCAAATTGCCCAGCTTCGTAGGGGGGATTGGAGTGTCATTTAAAGTTCCTGCATTCAGTCCCACTAACTTTAAAAGGCGTTTTTATTGCAACCCACACAAAAGAGAACACGATGCAATCAAGTTTGAAAACAAAAAATTTAACTCAGGAACTTTCCAGCTTGGGTCAGTAATGACAGGTTTAATTCACTAGGTTTAATTCACTTAGCTATGGCCAAAAGTTGTAAGTTGCCCAGAAACATGTGTCTTTTTTATTTTTGTAAATTTTGCCACTATTAGTTTAGTCAGATTACAGCATCACTTGAATTATATTTGATTTTCATAAAGACTTAGAAAAATATTAAAGTACCCAAATTGCCCAGCTTCGTAGGGGGGATTGGAGTGTCATTTAAAGTTCCTGCATTCAGTCCCACTAACTTTAAAAGGCGTTTTTATTGCAACCCACACAAAAGAGAACACGATGCAATCAAGTTTGAAAACAAAAAATTTAACTCAGGAACTTTCCAGCTTGGGTCAGTAATGACAGGTTTAATTCACTTAGCTATGGCCAAAAGTTGTAAGTTGCCCAGAAACATGTGTCTTTTTTATTTTTGTAAATTTTGCCACTATTAGTTTAGTCAGATTACAGCATCACTTGAATCATATTTGATTTTTATAAAGACTTAGAAAAATATTAAAGTACCCAAATTGCCCAGCTTCGTAGGGGGGATTGGAGTGTCATTTAAAGTTCCTGCATTCAGTCCCACTAACTTTAAAAGGCGTTTTTATTGCAACCCACACAAAAGAGAACACGATGCAATCAAGTTTGAAAACAAAAAATTTAACTCAGGAACTTTCCAGCTTGGGTCAGTAATGACAGGTTTAATTCACTAGGTTTAATTCACTTAGCTATGGCCAAAAGTTGTAAGTTGCCCAGAAACATGTGTCTTTTTTATTTTTGTAAATTTTGCCACTATTAGTTTAGTCAGATTACAGCATCACTTGAATTATATTTGATTTTCATAAAGAATTAGAAAAATATTAAAGTACCCAAATTGCCCAGCTTCGTAGGGGGGATTGGAGTGTCATTTAAAGTTCCTGCATTCAGTCCCACTAACTTTAAAAGGCGTTTTTATTGCAACCCACACAAAAGAGAACACGATGCAATCAAGTTTGAAAACAAAAAATTTAACTCAGGAACTTTCCAGCTTGGGTCAGTAATGACAGGTTTAATTCACTTAGCTATGGCCAAAAGTTGTAAGTTGCCCAGAAACATGTGTCTTTTTTATTTTTGTAAATTTTGCCACTATTAGTTTAGTCAGATTACAGCATCACTTGAATCATATTTGATTTTCATAAAGACTTAGAAAAATATTAAAGTACCCAAATTGCCCAGCTTCGTAGGGGGGATTGGAGTGTCATTTAAAGTTCCTGCATTCAGTCCCACTAACTTTAAAAGGCGTTTTTATTGCAACCCACACAAAAGAGAACACGATGCAATCAAGTTTGAAAACAAAAAATTTAACTCAGGAACTTTCCAGCTTGGGTCAGTAATGACAGGTTTAATTCACTTAGCTATGGCCAAAAGTTGTAAGTTGCCCAGAAACATGTGTCTTTTTTATTTTTGTAAATTTTGCCACTATTAGTTTAGTCAGATTACAGCATCACTTGAATCATATTTGATTTTCATAAAGACTTAGAAAAATATTAAAGTACCCAAATTGCCCAGCTTCGTAGGGGGGATTGGAGTGTCATTTAAAGTTCCTGCATTCAGTCCCACTAACTTTAAAAGGCGTTTTTATTGCAACCCACACAAAAGAGAACACGATGCAATCAAGTTTGAAAACAAAAAATTTAACTCAGGAACTTTCCAGCTTGGGTCAGTAATGACAGGTTTAATTCACTTAGCTATGGCCAAAAGTTGTAAGTTGCCCAGTAACATGTGTCTTTTTTATTTTTGTAAATTTTGCCACTATTAGTTTAGTCAGATTACAGCATCACTTGAATCATATTTGATTTTCATAAAGACTTAGAAAAATATTAAAGTACCCAAATTGCCCAGCTTCGTAGGGGGGATTGGAGTGTCATTTAAAGTTCCTGCATTCAGTCCCACTAACTTTAAAAGGCGTTTTTATTGCAACCCACACAAAAGAGAACACGATGCAATCAAGTTTGAAAACAAAAAATTTAACTCAGGAACTTTCCAGCTTGGGTCAGTAATGACAGGTTTAATTCACTTAGCTATGGCCAAAAGTTGTAAGTTGCCCAGAAACATGTGTCTTTTTTATTTTTGTAAATTTTGCCACTATTAGTTTAGTCAGATTACAGCATCACTTGAATCATATTTGATTTTCATAAAGACTTAGAAAAATATTAAAGTACCCAAATTGCCCAGCTTCGTAGGGGGGATTGGAGTGTCATTTAAAGTTCCTGCATTCAGTCCCACTAACTTTAAAAGGCGTTTTTATTGCAACCCACACAAAAGAGAACACGATGCAATCAAGTTTGAAAACAAAAAATTTAACTCAGGAACTTTCCAGCTTGGGTCAGTAATGACAGGTTTAATTCACTAGGTTTAATTCACTTAGCTATGGCCAAAAGTTGTAAGTTGCCCAGAAACATGTGTCTTTTTTATTTTTGTAAATTTTGCCACTATTAGTTTAGTCAGATTACAGCATCACTTGAATTATATTTGATTTTCATGAAGACTTAGAAAAATATTAAAGTACCCAAATTGCCCAGCTTCGTAGGGGGGATTGGAGTGTCATTTAAAGTTCCTGCATTCAGTCCCACTAACTTTAAAAGGCGTTTTTATTGCAACCCACACAAAAGAGAACACGATGCAATCAAGTTTGAAAACAAAAAATTTAACTCAGGAACTTTCCAGCTTGGGTCAGTAGGTTAGGTTAGGTTAGGTTAGGTTTAATTCACTTAGCTATGGCCAAAAGTTGTAAGTTGCCCAGAAACATGTGTCTTTTTTATTTTTGTAAATTTTGCCACTATTAGTTTAGTCAGATTACAGCATCACTTGAATCATATTTGATTTTTATAAAGACTTAGAAAAATATTAAAGTACCCAAATTGCCCAGCTTCGTAGGGGGGATTGGAGTGTCATTTAAAGTTCCTGCATTCAGTCCCACTAACTTTAAAAGGCGTTTTTATTGCAACCCACACAAAAGAGAACACGATGCAATCAAGTTTGAAAACAAAAAATTTAACTCAGGAACTTTCCAGCTTGGGTCAGTAATGACAGGTTTAATTCACTAGGTTTAATTCACTTAGCTATGGCCAAAAGTTGTAAGTTGCCCAGAAACATGTGTCTTTTTTATTTTTGTAAATTTTGCCACTATTAGTTTAGTCAGATTACAGCATCACTTGAATTATATTTGATTTTCATAAAGACTTAGAAAAATATTAAAGTACCCAAATTGCCCAGCTTCGTAGGGGGGATTGGAGTGTCATTTAAAGTTCCTGCATTCAGTCCCACTAACTTTAAAAGGCGTTTTTATTGCAACCCACACAAAAGAGAACACGATGCAATCAAGTTTGAAAACAAAAAATTTAACTCAGGAACTTTCCAGCTTGGGTCAGTAATGACAGGTTTAATTCACTTAGCTATGGCCAAAAGTTGTAAGTTGCCCAGAAACATGTGTCTTTTTTATTTTTGTAAATTTTGCCACTATTAGTTTAGTCAGATTACAGCATCACTTGAATTATATTTGATTTTCATGAAGACTTAGAAAAATATTAAAGTACCCAAATTGCCCAGCTTCGTAGGGGGGATTGGAGTGTCATTTAAAGTTCCTGCATTCAGTCCCACTAACTTTAAAAGGCGTTTTTATTGCAACCCACACAAAAGAGAACACGATGCAATCAAGTTTGAAAACAAAAAATTTAACTCAGGAACTTTCCAGCTTGGGTCAGTAGGTTAGGTTAGGTTAGGTTAGGTTTAATTCACTTAGCTATGGCCAAAAGTTGTAAGTTGCCCAGAAACATGTGTCTTTTTTATTTTTGTTAATTTTGCCACTATTAGTTTAGTCAGATTACAGCATCACTTGAATCATATTTGATTTTTATAAAGACTTAGAAAAATATTAAAGTACCCAAATTGCCCAGCTTCGTAGGGGGGATTGGAGTGTCATTTAAAGTTCCTGCATTCAGTCCCACTAACTTTAAAAGGCGTTTTTATTGCAACCCACACAAAAGAGAACACGATGCAATCAAGTTTGAAAACAAAAAATTTAACTCAGGAACTTTCCAGCTTGGGTCAGTAATGACAGGTTTAATTCACTAGGTTTAATTCACTTAGCTATGGCCAAAAGTTGTAAGTTGCCCAGAAACATGTGTCTTTTTTATTTTTGTAAATTTTGCCACTATTAGTTTAGTCAGATTACAGCATCACTTGAATTATATTTGATTTTCATAAAGACTTAGAAAAATATTAAAGTACCCAAATTGCCCAGCTTCGTAGGGGGGATTGGAGTGTCATTTAAAGTTCCTGCATTCAGTCCCACTAACTTTAAAAGGCGTTTTTATTGCAACCCACACAAAAGAGAACACGATGCAATCAAGTTTGAAAACAAAAAATTTAACTCAGGAACTTTCCAGCTTGGGTCAGTAATGACAGGTTTAATTCACTTAGCTATGGCCAAAAGTTGTAAGTTGCCCAGAAACATGTGTCTTTTTTATTTTTGTAAATTTTGCCACTATTAGTTTAGTCAGATTACAGCATCACTTGAATCATATTTGATTTTCATAAAGACTTAGAAAAATATTAAAGTACCCAAATTGCCCAGCTTCGTAGGGGGGATTGGAGTGTCATTTAAAGTTCCTGCATTCAGTCCCACTAACTTTAAAAGGCGTTTTTATTGCAACCCACACAAAAGAGAACACGATGCAATCAAGTTTGAAAACAAAAAATTTAACTCAGGAACTTTCCAGCTTGGGTCAGTAATGACAGGTTTAATTCACTTAGCTATGGCCAAAAGTTGTAAGTTGCCCAGAAACATGTGTCTTTTTTATTTTTGTAAATTTTGCCACTATTAGTTTAGTCAGATTACAGCATCACTTGAATCATATTTGATTTTCATAAAGACTTAGAAAAATATTAAAGTACCCAAATTGCCCAGCTTCGTAGGGGGGATTGGAGTGTCATTTAAAGTTCCTGCATTCAGTCCCACTAACTTTAAAAGGCGTTTTTATTGCAACCCACACAAAAGAGAACACGATGCAATCAAGTTTGAAAACAAAAAATTTAACTCAGGAACTTTCCAGCTTGGGTCAGTAATGACAGGTTTAATTCACTTAGCTATGGCCAAAAGTTGTAAGTTGCCCAGTAACATGTGTCTTTTTTATTTTTGTAAATTTTGCCACTATTAGTTTAGTCAGATTACAGCATCACTTGAATCATATTTGATTTTCATAAAGACTTAGAAAAATATTAAAGTACCCAAATTGCCCAGCTTCGTAGGGGGGATTGGAGTGTCATTTAAAGTTCCTGCATTCAGTCCCACTAACTTTAAAAGGCGTTTTTATTGCAACCCACACAAAAGAGAACACGATGCAATCAAGTTTGAAAACAAAAAATTTAACTCAGGAACTTTCCAGCTTGGGTCAGTAATGACAGGTTTAATTCACTTAGCTATGGCCAAAAGTTGTAAGTTGCCCAGAAACATGTGTCTTTTTTATTTTTGTAAATTTTGCCACTATTAGTTTAGTCAGATTACAGCATCACTTGAATCATATTTGATTTTCATAAAGACTTAGAAAAATATTAAAGTACCCAAATTGCCCAGCTTCGTAGGGGGGATTGGAGTGTCATTTAAAGTTCCTGCATTCAGTCCCACTAACTTTAAAAGGCGTTTTTATTGCAACCCACACAAAAGAGAACACGATGCAATCAAGTTTGAAAACAAAAAATTTAACTCAGGAACTTTTCAGCTTGGGTCAGTAATGACAGGTTTAATTCACTAGGTTTAATTCACTTAGCTATGGCCAAAAGTTGTAAGTTGCCCAGAAACATGTGTCTTTTTTATTTTTGTAAATTTTGCCACTATTAGTTTAGTCAGATTACAGCATCACTTGAATTATATTTGATTTTCATAAAGACTTAGAAAAATATTAAAGTACCCAAATTGCCCAGCTTCGTAGGGGGGATTGGAGTGTCATTTAAAGTTCCTGCATTCAGTCCCACTAACTTTAAAAGGCGTTTTTATTGCAACCCACACAAAAGAGAACACGATGCAATCAAGTTTGAAAACAAAAAATTTAACTCAGGAACTTTCCAGCTTGGGTCAGTAGGTTAGGTTAGGTTAGGTTAGGTTTAATTCACTTAGCTATGGCCAAAAGTTGTAAGTTGCCCAGAAACATGTGTCTTTTTTATTTTTGTAAATTTTGCCACTATTAGTTTAGTCAGATTACAGCATCACTTGAATCATATTTGATTTTCATAAAGACTTAGAAAAATATTAAAGTACCCAAATTGCCCAGCTTCGTAGGGGGGATTGGAGTGTCATTTAAAGTTCCTGCATTCAGTCCCACTAACTTTAAAAGGCGTTTTTATTGCAACCCACACAAAAGAGAACACGATGCAATCAAGTTTGAAAACAAAAAATTTAACTCAGGAACTTTCCAGCTTGGGTCAGTAATGACAGGTTTAATTCACTAGGTTTAATTCACTTAGCTATGGCCAAAAGTTGTAAGTTGCCCAGAAACATGTGTCTTTTTTATTTTTGTAAATTTTGCCACTATTAGTTTAGTCAGATTACAGCATCACTTGAATTATATTTGATTTTCATAAAGACTTAGAAAAATATTAAAGTACCCAAATTGCCCAGCTTCGTAGGGGGGATTGGAGTGTCATTTAAAGTTCCTGCATTCAGTCCCACTAACTTTAAAAGGCGTTTTTATTGCAACCCACACAAAAGAGAACACGATGCAATCAAGTTTGAAAACAAAAAATTTAACTCAGGAACTTTCCAGCTTGGGTCAGTAATGACAGGTTTAATTCACTTAGCTATGGCCAAAAGTTGTAAGTTGCCCAGAAACATGTGTCTTTTTTATTTTTGTAAATTTTGCCACTATTAGTTTAGTCAGATTACAGCATCACTTGAATCATATTTGATTTTCATAAAGACTTAGAAAAATATTAAAGTACCCAAATTGCCCAGCTTCGTAGGGGGGATTGGAGTGTCATTTAAAGTTCCTGCATTCAGTCCCACTAACTTTAAAAGGCGTTTTTATTGCAACCCACACAAAAGAGAACACGATGCAATCAAGTTTGAAAACAAAAAATTTAACTCAGGAACTTTCCAGCTTGGGTCAGTAATGACAGGTTTAATTCACTTAGCTATGGCCAAAAGTTGTAAGTTGCCCAGAAACATGTGTCTTTTTTATTTTTGTAAATTTTGCCACTATTAGTTTAGTCAGATTACAGCATCACTTGAATCATATTTGATTTTCATAAAGACTTAGAAAAATATTAAAGTACCCAAATTGCCCAGCTTCGTAGGGGGGATTGGAGTGTCATTTAAAGTTCCTGCATTCAGTCCCACTAACTTTAAAAGGCGTTTTTATTGCAACCCACACAAAAGAGAACACGATGCAATCAAGTTTGAAAACAAAAAATTTAACTCAGGAACTTTCCAGCTTGGGTCAGTAATGACAGGTTTAATTCACTTAGCTATGGCCAAAAGTTGTAAGTTGCCCAGTAACATGTGTCTTTTTTATTTTTGTAAATTTTGCCACTATTAGTTTAGTCAGATTACAGCATCACTTGAATCATATTTGATTTTCATAAAGACTTAGAAAAATATTAAAGTACCCAAATTGCCCAGCTTCGTAGGGGGGATTGGAGTGTCATTTAAAGTTCCTGCATTCAGTCCCACTAACTTTAAAAGGCGTTTTTATTGCAACCCACACAAAAGAGAACACGATGCAATCAAGTTTGAAAACAAAAAATTTAACTCAGGAACTTTCCAGCTTGGGTCAGTAATGACAGGTTTAATTCACTTAGCTATGGCCAAAAGTTGTAAGTTGCCCAGAAACATGTGTCTTTTTTATTTTTGTAAATTTTGCCACTATTAGTTTAGTCAGATTACAGCATCACTTGAATCATATTTGATTTTCATAAAGACTTAGAAAAATATTAAAGTACCCAAATTGCCCAGCTTCGTAGGGGGGAATGGAGTGTCATTTAAAGTTCCTGCATTCAGTCCCACTAACTTTAAAAGGCGTTTTTATTGCAACCCACACAAAAGAGAACACGATGCAATCAAGTTTGAAAACAAAAAATTTAACTCAGGAACTTTCCAGCTTGGGTCAGTAGGTTAGGTTAGGTTAGGTTAGGTTTAATTCACTTAGCTATGGCCAAAAGTTGTAAGTTGCCCAGAAACATGTGTCTTTTTTATTTTTGTAAATTTTGCCACTATTAGTTTAGTCAGATTACAGCATCACTTGAATCATATTTGATTTTTATAAAGACTTAGAAAAATATTAAAGTACCCAAATTGCCCAGCTTCGTAGGGGGGATTGGAGTGTCATTTAAAGTTCCTGCATTCAGTCCCACTAACTTTAAAAGGCGTTTTTATTGCAACCCACACAAAAGAGAACACGATGCAATCAAGTTTGAAAACAAAAAATTTAACTCAGGAACTTTCCAGCTTGGGTCAGTAATGACAGGTTTAATTCACTAGGTTTAATTCACTTAGCTATGGCCAAAAGTTGTAAGTTGCCCAGAAACATGTGTCTTTTTTATTTTTGTAAATTTTGCCACTATTAGTTTAGTCAGATTACAGCATCACTTGAATTATATTTGATTTTCATAAAGACTTAGAAAAATATTAAAGTACCCAAATTGCCCAGCTTCGTAGGGGGGATTGGAGTGTCATTTAAAGTTCCTGCATTCAGTCCCACTAACTTTAAAAGGCGTTTTTATTGCAACCCACACAAAAGAGAACACGATGCAATCAAGTTTGAAAACAAAAAATTTAACTCAGGAACTTTCCAGCTTGGGTCAGTAATGACAGGTTTAATTCACTTAGCTATGGCCAAAAGTTGTAAGTTGCCCAGAAACATGTGTCTTTTTTATTTTTGTAAATTTTGCCACTATTAGTTTAGTCAGATTACAGCATCACTTGAATCATATTTGATTTTCATAAAGACTTAGAAAAATATTAAAGTACCCAAATTGCCCAGCTTCGTAGGGGGGATTGGAGTGTCATTTAAAGTTCCTGCATTCAGTCCCACTAACTTTAAAAGGCGTTTTTATTGCAACCCACACAAAAGAGAACACGATGCAATCAAGTTTGAAAACAAAAAATTTAACTCAGGAACTTTCCAGCTTGGGTCAGTAATGACAGGTTTAATTCACTTAGCTATGGCCAAAAGTTGTAAGTTGCCCAGTAACATGTGTCTTTTTTATTTTTGTAAATTTTGCCACTATTAGTTTAGTCAGATTACAGCATCACTTGAATCATATTTGATTTTCATAAAGACTTAGAAAAATATTAAAGTACCCAAATTGCCCAGCTTCGTAGGGGGGATTGGAGTGTCATTTAAAGTTCCTGCATTCAGTCCCACTAACTTTAAAAGGCGTTTTTATTGCAACCCACACAAAAGAGAACACGATGCAATCAAGTTTGAAAACAAAAAATTTAACTCAGGAACTTTCCAGCTTGGGTCAGTAATGACAGGTTTAATTCACTTAGCTATGGCCAAAAGTTGTAAGTTGCCCAGAAACATGTGTCTTTTTTATTTTTGTAAATTTTGCCACTATTAGTTTAGTCAGATTACAGCATCACTTGAATCATATTTGATTTTCATAAAGACTTAGAAAAATATTAAAGTACCCAAATTGCCCAGCTTCGTAGGGGGGATTGGAGTGTCATTTAAAGTTCCTGCATTCAGTCCCACTAACTTTAAAAGGCGTTTTTATTGCAACCCACACAAAAGAGAACACGATGCAATCAAGTTTGAAAACAAAAAATTTAACTCAGGAACTTTCCAGCTTGGGTCAGTAATGACAGGTTTAATTCACTTAGCTATGGCCAAAAGTTGTAAGTTGCCCAGTAACATGTGTCTTTTTTATTTTTGTAAATTTTGCCACTATTAGTTTAGTCAGATTACAGCATCACTTGAATTATATTTGATTTTCATGAAGACTTAGAAAAATATTAAAGTACCCAAATTGCCCAGCTTCGTAGGGGGGATTGGAGTGTCATTTAAAGTTCCTGCATTCAGTCCCACTAACTTTAAAAGGCGTTTTTATTGCAACCCACACAAAAGAGAACACGATGCAATCAAGTTTGAAAACAAAAAATTTAACTCAGGAACTTTCCAGCTTGGGTCAGTAATGACAGGTTTAATTCACTTAGCTATGGCCAAAAGTTGTAAGTTGCCCAGTAACATGTGTCTTTTTTATTTTTGTAAATTTTGCCACTATTAGTTTAGTCAGATTACAGCATCACTTGAATTATATTTGATTTTCATGAAGACTTAGAAAAATATTAAAGTACCCAAATTGCCCAGCTTCGTAGGGGGGATTGGAGTGTCATTTAAAGTTCCTGCATT
>CATKUY010000117.1:137500-145000 GCA_949802685.1 Dicyrtomina minuta | reverse complement strand
TCACTTAGCTATGGCCAAAAGTTGTAAGTTGCCCAGAAACATGTGTCTTTTTTATTTTTGTAAATTTTGCCACTATTAGTTTAGTCAGATTACAGCATCACTTGAATTATATTTGATTTTCATAAAGACTTAGAAAAATATTAAAGTACCCAAATTGCCCAGCTTCGTAGGGGGGATTGGAGTGTCATTTAAAGTTCCTGCATTCAGTCCCACTAACTTTAAAAGGCGTTTTTATTGCAACCCACACAAAAGAGAACACGATGCAATCAAGTTTGAAAACAAAAAATTTAACTCAGGAACTTTCCAGCTTGGGTCAGTAATGACAGGTTTAATTCACTTAGCTATGGCCAAAAGTTGTAAGTTGCCCAGAAACATGTGTCTTTTTTATTTTTGTAAATTTTGCCACTATTAGTTTAGTCAGATTACAGCATCACTTGAATCATATTTGATTTTCATAAAGACTTAGAAAAATATTAAAGTACCCAAATTGCCCAGCTTCGTAGGGGGGATTGGAGTGTCATTTAAAGTTCCTGCATTCAGTCCCACTAACTTTAAAAGGCGTTTTTATTGCAACCCACACAAAAGAGAACACGATGCAATCAAGTTTGAAAACAAAAAATTTAACTCAGGAACTTTCCAGCTTGGGTCAGTAATGACAGGTTTAATTCACTTAGCTATGGCCAAAAGTTGTAAGTTGCCCAGAAACATGTGTCTTTTTTATTTTTGTAAATTTTGCCACTATTAGTTTAGTCAGATTACAGCATCACTTGAATCATATTTGATTTTCATAAAGACTTAGAAAAATATTAAAGTACCCAAATTGCCCAGCTTCGTAGGGGGGATTGGAGTGTCATTTAAAGTTCCTGCATTCAGTCCCACTAACTTTAAAAGGCGTTTTTATTGCAACCCACACAAAAGAGAACACGATGCAATCAAGTTTGAAAACAAAAAATTTAACTCAGGAACTTTCCAGCTTGGGTCAGTAATGACAGGTTTAATTCACTTAGCTATGGCCAAAAGTTGTAAGTTGCCCAGTAACATGTGTCTTTTTTATTTTTGTAAATTTTGCCACTATTAGTTTAGTCAGATTACAGCATCACTTGAATCATATTTGATTTTCATAAAGACTTAGAAAAATATTAAAGTACCCAAATTGCCCAGCTTCGTAGGGGGGATTGGAGTGTCATTTAAAGTTCCTGCATTCAGTCCCACTAACTTTAAAAGGCGTTTTTATTGCAACCCACACAAAAGAGAACACGATGCAATCAAGTTTGAAAACAAAAAATTTAACTCAGGAACTTTCCAGCTTGGGTCAGTAATGACAGGTTTAATTCACTTAGCTATGGCCAAAAGTTGTAAGTTGCCCAGAAACATGTGTCTTTTTTATTTTTGTAAATTTTGCCACTATTAGTTTAGTCAGATTACAGCATCACTTGAATCATATTTGATTTTCATAAAGACTTAGAAAAATATTAAAGTACCCAAATTGCCCAGCTTCGTAGGGGGGATTGGAGTGTCATTTAAAGTTCCTGCATTCAGTCCCACTAACTTTAAAAGGCGTTTTTATTGCAACCCACACAAAAGAGAACACGATGCAATCAAGTTTGAAAACAAAAAATTTAACTCAGGAACTTTCCAGCTTGGGTCAGTAATGACAGGTTTAATTCACTAGGTTTAATTCACTTAGCTATGGCCAAAAGTTGTAAGTTGCCCAGAAACATGTGTCTTTTATATTTTTGTAAATTTTGCCACTATTAGTTTAGTCAGATTACAGCATCACTTGAATTATATTTGATTTTCATAAAGACTTAGAAAAATATTAAAGTACCCAAATTGCCCAGCTTCGTAGGGGGGATTGGAGTGTCATTTAAAGTTCCTGCATTCAGTCCCACTAACTTTAAAAGGCGTTTTTATTGCAACCCACACAAAAGAGAACACGATGCAATCAAGTTTGAAAACAAAAAATTTAACTCAGGAACTTTCCAGCTTGGGTCAGTAGGTTAGGTTAGGTTAGGTTAGGTTTAATTCACTTAGCTATGGCCAAAAGTTGTAAGTTGCCCAGAAACATGTGTCTTTTTTATTTTTGTAAATTTTGCCACTATTAGTTTAGTCAGATTACAGCATCACTTGAATCATATTTGATTTTCATAAAGACTTAGAAAAATATTAAAGTACCCAAATTGCCCAGCTTCGTAGGGGGGATTGGAGTGTCATTTAAAGTTCCTGCATTCAGTCCCACTAACTTTAAAAGGCGTTTTTATTGCAACCCACACAAAAGAGAACACGATGCAATCAAGTTTGAAAACAAAAAATTTAACTCAGGAACTTTCCAGCTTGGGTCAGTAATGACAGGTTTAATTCACTAGGTTTAATTCACTTAGCTATGGCCAAAAGTTGTAAGTTGCCCAGAAACATGTGTCTTTTTTATTTTTGTAAATTTTGCCACTATTAGTTTAGTCAGATTACAGCATCACTTGAATTATATTTGATTTTCATAAAGACTTAGAAAAATATTAAAGTACCCAAATTGCCCAGCTTCGTAGGGGGGATTGGAGTGTCATTTAAAGTTCCTGCATTCAGTCCCACTAACTTTAAAAGGCGTTTTTATTGCAACCCACACAAAAGAGAACACGATGCAATCAAGTTTGAAAACAAAAAATTTAACTCAGGAACTTTCCAGCTTGGGTCAGTAATGACAGGTTTAATTCACTTAGCTATGGCCAAAAGTTGTAAGTTGCCCAGAAACATGTGTCTTTTTTATTTTTGTAAATTTTGCCACTATTAGTTTAGTCAGATTACAGCATCACTTGAATCATATTTGATTTTCATAAAGACTTAGAAAAATATTAAAGTACCCAAATTGCCCAGCTTCGTAGGGGGGATTGGAGTGTCATTTAAAGTTCCTGCATTCAGTCCCACTAACTTTAAAAGGCGTTTTTATTGCAACCCACACAAAAGAGAACACGATGCAATCAAGTTTGAAAACAAAAAATTTAACTCAGGAACTTTCCAGCTTGGGTCAGTAATGACAGGTTTAATTCACTTAGCTATGGCCAAAAGTTGTAAGTTGCCCAGTAACATGTGTCTTTTTTATTTTTGTAAATTTTGCCACTATTAGTTTAGTCAGATTACAGCATCACTTGAATCATATTTGATTTTCATAAAGACTTAGAAAAATATTAAAGTACCCAAATTGCCCAGCTTCGTAGGGGGGATTGGAGTGTCATTTAAAGTTCCTGCATTCAGTCCCACTAACTTTAAAAGGCGTTTTTATTGCAACCCACACAAAAGAGAACACGATGCAATCAAGTTTGAAAACAAAAAATTTAACTCAGGAACTTTCCAGCTTGGGTCAGTAATGACAGGTTTAATTCACTTAGCTATGGCCAAAAGTTGTAAGTTGCCCAGAAACATGTGTCTTTTTTATTTTTGTAAATTTTGCCACTATTAGTTTAGTCAGATTACAGCATCACTTGAATCATATTTGATTTTCATAAAGACTTAGAAAAATATTAAAGTACCCAAATTGCCCAGCTTCGTAGGGGGGATTGGAGTGTCATTTAAAGTTCCTGCATTCAGTCCCACTAACTTTAAAAGGCGTTTTTATTGCAACCCACACAAAAGAGAACACGATGCAATCAAGTTTGAAAACAAAAAATTTAACTCAGGAACTTTCCAGCTTGGGTCAGTAATGACAGGTTTAATTCACTTAGCTATGGCCAAAAGTTGTAAGTTGCCCAGTAACATGTGTCTTTTTTATTTTTGTAAATTTTGCCACTATTAGTTTAGTCAGATTACAGCATCACTTGAATTATATTTGATTTTCATGAAGACTTAGAAAAATATTAAAGTACCCAAATTGCCCAGCTTCGTAGGGGGGATTGGAGTGTCATTTAAAGTTCCTGCATTCAGTCCCACTAACTTTAAAAGGCGTTTTTATTGCAACCCACACAAAAGAGAACACGATGCAATCAAGTTTGAAAACAAAAAATTTAACTCAGGAACTTTCCAGCTTGGGTCAGTAATGACAGGTTTAATTCACTTAGCTATGGCCAAAAGTTGTAAGTTGCCCAGTAACATGTGTCTTTTTTATTTTTGTAAATTTTGCCACTATTAGTTTAGTCAGATTACAGCATCACTTGAATTATATTTGATTTTCATGAAGACTTAGAAAAATATTAAAGTACCCAAATTGCCCAGCTTCGTAGGGGGGATTGGAGTGTCATTTAAAGTTCCTGCATTCAGTCCCACTAACTTTAAAAGGCGTTTTTATTGCAACCCACACAAAAGAGAACACGATGCAATCAAGTTTGAAAACAAAAAATTTAACTCAGGAACTTTCCAGCTTGGGTCAGTAATGACAGGTTTAATTCACTTAGCTATGGCCAAAAGTTGTAAGTTGCCCAGAAACATGTGTCTTTTTTATTTTTGTAAATTTTGCCACTATTAGTTTAGTCAGATTACAGCATCACTTGAATCATATTTGATTTTCATAAAGACTTAGAAAAATATTAAAGTACCCAAATTGCCCAGCTTCGTAGGGGGGATTGGAGTGTCATTTAAAGTTCCTGCATTCAGTCCCACTAACTTTAAAAGGCGTTTTTATTGCAACCCACACAAAAGAGAACACGATGCAATCAAGTTTGAAAACAAAAAATTTAACTCAGGAACTTTCCAGCTTGGGTCAGTAATGACAGGTTTAATTCACTAGGTTTAATTCACTTAGCTATGGCCAAAAGTTGTAAGTTGCCCAGAAACATGTGTCTTTTTTATTTTTGTAAATTTTGCCACTATTAGTTTAGTCAGATTACAGCATCACTTGAATTATATTTGATTTTCATAAAGACTTAGAAAAATATTTAGGTTAGGTTAGGTTAGGTTAGGTTAGGTTTAATTCACTTAGCTATGGCCAAAAGTTGTAAGTTGCCCAGTAACATGTGTCTTTTTTATTTTTGTAAATTTTGCCACTATTAGTTTAGTCAGATTACAGCATCACTTGAATCATATTTGATTTTCATAAAGACTTAGAAAAATATTAAAGTACCCAAATTGCCCAGCTTCGTAGGGGGGATTGGAGTGTCATTTAAAGTTCCTGCATTCAGTCCCACTAACTTTAAAAGGCGTTTTTATTGCAACCCACACAAAAGAGAACACGATGCAATCAAGTTTGAAAACAAAAAATTTAACTCAGGAACTTTCCAGCTTGGGTCAGTAATGACAGGTTTAATTCACTTAGCTATGGCCAAAAGTTGTAAGTTGCCCAGAAACATGTGTCTTTTTTATTT
Source organism: Dicyrtomina minuta (assembly GCA_949802685.1). Classification (NCBI taxonomy): domain Eukaryota; kingdom Metazoa; phylum Arthropoda; class Collembola; order Symphypleona; family Dicyrtomidae; genus Dicyrtomina; species Dicyrtomina minuta. The sequence goes on along the minus strand of CATKUY010000117.1, from coordinate 139,715 downwards.
TTGTAAATTTTGCCACTATTAGTTTAGTCAGATTACAGCATCACTTGAATCATATTTGATTTTCATAAAGACTTAGAAAAATATTAAAGTACCCAAATTGCCCAGCTTCGTAGGGGGGATTGGAGTGTCATTTAAAGTTCCTGCATTCAGTCCCACTAATTATAAAAGGCGTTTTTATTGCAACCCACACAAAAGAGAACACGATGCAATCAAGTTTGAAAACAAAAAATTTAACTCAGGAACTTTCCAGCTTGGGTCAGTAATGACAGGTTTAATTCACTTAGCTATGGCCAAAAGTTGTAAGTTGCCCAGTAACATGTGTCTTTTTTATTTTTGTAAATTTTGCCACTATTAGTTTAGTCAGATTACAGCATCACTTGAATTATATTTGATTTTCATGAAGACTTAGAAAAATATTAAAGTACCCAAATTGCCCAGCTTCGTAGGGGGGATTGGAGTGTCATTTAAAGTTCCTGCATTCAGTCCCACTAACTTTAAAAGGCGTTTTTATTGCAACCCACACAAAAGAGAACACGATGCAATCAAGTTTGAAAACAAAAAATTTAACTCAGGAACTTTCCAGCTTGGGTCAGTAATGACAGGTTTAATTCACTTAGCTATGGCCAAAAGTTGTAAGTTGCCCAGAAACATGTGTCTTTTTTATTTTTGTAAATTTTGCCACTATTAGTTTAGTCAGATTACAGCATCACTTGAATCATATTTGATTTTCATAAAGACTTAGAAAAATATTAAAGTACCCAAATTGCCCAGCTTCGTAGGGGGGATTGGAGTGTCATTTAAAGTTCCTGCATTCAGTCCCACTAACTTTAAAAGGCGTTTTTATTGCAACCCACACAAAAGAGAACACGATGCAATCAAGTTTGAAAACAAAAAATTTAACTCAGGAACTTTCCAGCTTGGGTCAGTAATGACAGGTTTAATTCACTAGGTTTAATTCACTTAGCTATGGCCAAAAGTTGTAAGTTGCCCAGAAACATGTGTCTTTTTTATTTTTGTAAATTTTGCCACTATTAGTTTAGTCAGATTACAGCATCACTTGAATTATATTTGATTTTCATAAAGACTTAGAAAAATATTTAGGTTAGGTTAGGTTAGGTTAGGTTAGGTTTAATTCACTTAGCTATGGCCAAAAGTTGTAAGTTGCCCAGTAACATGTGTCTTTTTTATTTTTGTAAATTTTGCCACTATTAGTTTAGTCAGATTACAGCATCACTTGAATCATATTTGATTTTCATAAAGACTTAGAAAAATATTAAAGTACCCAAATTGCCCAGCTTCGTAGGGGGGATTGGAGTGTCATTTAAAGTTCCTGCATTCAGTCCCACTAACTTTAAAAGGCGTTTTTATTGCAACCCACACAAAAGAGAACACGATGCAATCAAGTTTGAAAACAAAAAATTTAACTCAGGAACTTTCCAGCTTGGGTCAGTAATGACAGGTTTAATTCACTTAGCTATGGCCAAAAGTTGTAAGTTGCCCAGAAACATGTGTCTTTTTTATTTTTGTAAATTTTGCCACTATTAGTTTAGTCAGATTACAGCATCACTTGAATCATATTTGATTTTCATAAAGACTTAGAAAAATATTAAAGTACCCAAATTGCCCAGCTTCGTAGGGGGGATTGGAGTGTCATTTAAAGTTCCTGCATTCAGTCCCACTAATTATAAAAGGCGTTTTTATTGCAACCCACACAAAAGAGAACACGATGCAATCAAGTTTGAAAACAAAAAATTTAACTCAGGAACTTTCCAGCTTGGGTCAGTAATGACAGGTTTAATTCACTTAGCTATGGCCAAAAGTTGTAAGTTGCCCAGTAACATGTGTCTTTTTTATTTTTGTAAATTTTGCCACTATTAGTTTAGTCAGATTACAGCATCACTTGAATCATATTTGATTTTCATAAAGACTTAGAAAAATATTAAAGTACCCAAATTGCCCAGCTTCGTAGGGGGTATTGGAGTGTCATTTAAAGTTCCTGCATTCAGTCCCACTAACTTTAAAAGGCGTTTTTATTGCAACCCACACAAAAGAGAACACGATGCAATCAAGTTTGAAAACAAAAAATTTAACTCAGGAACTTTCCAGCTTGGGTCAGTAATGACAGGTTTAATTCACTTAGCTATGGCCAAAAGTTGTAAGTTGCCCAGTAACATGTGTCTTTTTTATTTTTGTAAATTTTGCCACTATTAGTTTA
>CATKUY010000117.1:110000-127500 GCA_949802685.1 Dicyrtomina minuta | reverse complement strand
GTAAGTTGCCCAGAAACATGTGTCTTTTTTATTTTTGTAAATTTTGCCACTATTAGTTTAGTCAGATTACAGCATCACTTGAATCATATTTGATTTTCATAAAGACTTAGAAAAATATTAAAGTACCCAAATTGCCCAGCTTCGTAGGGGGGATTGGAGTGTCATTTAAAGTTCCTGCATTCAGTCCCACTAACTTTAAAAGGCGTTTTTATTGCAACCCACACAAAAGAGAACACGATGCAATCAAGTTTGAAAACAAAAAATTTAACTCAGGAACTTTCCAGCTTGGGTCAGTAGGTTAGGTTAGGTTAGGTTAGGTTTAATTCACTTAGCTATGGCCAAAAGTTGTAAGTTGCCCAGAAACATGTGTCTTTTTTATTTTTGTAAATTTTGCCACTATTAGTTTAGTCAGATTACAGCATCACTTGAATCATATTTGATTTTTATAAAGACTTAGAAAAATATTAAAGTACCCAAATTGCCCAGCTTCGTAGGGGGGATTGGAGTGTCATTTAAAGTTCCTGCATTCAGTCCCACTAACTTTAAAAGGCGTTTTTATTGCAACCCACACAAAAGAGAACACGATGCAATCAAGTTTGAAAACAAAAAATTTAACTCAGGAACTTTCCAGCTTGGGTCAGTAATGACAGGTTTAATTCACTAGGTTTAATTCACTTAGCTATGGCCAAAAGTTGTAAGTTGCCCAGAAACATGTGTCTTTTTTATTTTTGTAAATTTTGCCACTATTAGTTTAGTCAGATTACAGCATCACTTGAATTATATTTGATTTTCATAAAGACTTAGAAAAATATTAAAGTACCCAAATTGCCCAGCTTCGTAGGGGGGATTGGAGTGTCATTTAAAGTTCCTGCATTCAGTCCCACTAACTTTAAAAGGTTAGGTTAGGTTTAATTCACTTAGCTATGGCCAAAAGTTGTAAGTTGCCCAGAAACATGTGTCTTTTTTATTTTTGTAAATTTTGCCACTATTAGTTTAGTCAGATTACAGCATCACTTGAATTATATTTGATTTTCATAAAGACTTAGAAAAATATTAAAGTACCCAAATTGCCCAGCTTCGTAGGGGGGATTGGAGTGTCATTTAAAGTTCCTGCATTCAGTCCCACTAACTTTAAAAGGCGTTTTTATTGCAACCCACACAAAAGAGAACACGATGCAATCAAGTTTGAAAACAAAAAATTTAACTCAGGAACTTTCCAGCTTGGGTCAGTAGGTTAGGTTAGGTTAGGTTAGGTTTAATTCACTTAGCTATGGCCAAAAGTTGTAAGTTGCCCAGAAACATGTGTCTTTTTTATTTTTGTAAATTTTGCCACTATTAGTTTAGTCAGATTACAGCATCACTTGAATCATATTTGATTTTTATAAAGACTTAGAAAAATATTAAAGTACCCAAATTGCCCAGCTTCGTAGGGGGGATTGGAGTGTCATTTAAAGTTCCTGCATTCAGTCCCACTAACTTTAAAAGGCGTTTTTATTGCAACCCACACAAAAGAGAACACGATGCAATCAAGTTTGAAAACAAAAAATTTAACTCAGGAACTTTCCAGCTTGGGTCAGTAATGACAGGTTTAATTCACTTAGCTATGGCCAAAAGTTGTAAGTTGCCCAGTAACATGTGTCTTTTTTATTTTTGTAAATTTTGCCACTATTAGTTTAGTCAGATTACAGCATCACTTGAATCATATTTGATTTTCATAAAGACTTAGAAAAATATTAAAGTACCCAAATTGCCCAGCTTCGTAGGGGGGATTGGAGTGTCATTTAAAGTTCCTGCATTCAGTCCCACTAACTTTAAAAGGCGTTTTTATTGCAACCCACACAAAAGAGAACACGATGCAATCAAGTTTGAAAACAAAAAATTTAACTCAGGAACTTTCCAGCTTGGGTCAGTAATGACAGGTTTAATTCACTTAGCTATGGCCAAAAGTTGTAAGTTGCCCAGAAACATGTGTCTTTTTTATTTTTGTAAATTTTGCCACTATTAGTTTAGTCAGATTACAGCATCACTTGAATCATATTTGATTTTCATAAAGACTTAGAAAAATATTAAAGTACCCAAATTGCCCAGCTTCGTAGGGGGGATTGGAGTGTCATTTAAAGTTCCTGCATTCAGTCCCACTAACTTTAAAAGGCGTTTTTATTGCAACCCACACAAAAGAGAACACGATGCAATCAAGTTTGAAAACAAAAAATTTAACTCAGGAACTTTCCAGCTTGGGTCAGTAATGACAGGTTTAATTCACTAGGTTTAATTCACTTAGCTATGGCCAAAAGTTGTAAGTTGCCCAGAAACATGTGTCTTTTTTATTTTTGTAAATTTTGCCACTATTAGTTTAGTCAGATTACAGCATCACTTGAATTATATTTGATTTTCATAAAGACTTAGAAAAATATTAAAGTACCCAAATTGCCCAGCTTCGTAGGGGGGATTGGAGTGTCATTTAAAGTTCCTGCATTCAGTCCCACTAACTTTAAAAGGCGTTTTTATTGCAACCCACACAAAAGAGAACACGATGCAATCAAGTTTGAAAACAAAAAATTTAACTCAGGAACTTTCCAGCTTGGGTCAGTAGGTTAGGTTAGGTTAGGTTAGGTTTAATTCACTTAGCTATGGCCAAAAGTTGTAAGTTGCCCAGAAACATGTGTCTTTTTTATTTTTGTAAATTTTGCCACTATTAGTTTAGTCAGATTACAGCATCACTTGAATCATATTTGATTTTCATAAAGACTTAGAAAAATATTAAAGTACCCAAATTGCCCAGCTTCGTAGGGGGGATTGGAGTGTCATTTAAAGTTCCTGCATTCAGTCCCACTAACTTTAAAAGGCGTTTTTATTGCAACCCACACAAAAGAGAACACGATGCAATCAAGTTTGAAAACAAAAAATTTAACTCAGGAACTTTCCAGCTTGGGTCAGTAATGACAGGTTTAATTCACTAGGTTTAATTCACTTAGCTATGGCCAAAAGTTGTAAGTTGCCCAGAAACATGTGTCTTTTTTATTTTTGTAAATTTTGCCACTATTAGTTTAGTCAGATTACAGCATCACTTGAATTATATTTGATTTTCATAAAGACTTAGAAAAATATTAAAGTACCCAAATTGCCCAGCTTCGTAGGGGGGATTGGAGTGTCATTTAAAGTTCCTGCATTCAGTCCCACTAACTTTAAAAGGCGTTTTTATTGCAACCCACACAAAAGAGAACACGATGCAATCAAGTTTGAAAACAAAAAATTTAACTCAGGAACTTTCCAGCTTGGGTCAGTAATGACAGGTTTAATTCACTTAGCTATGGCCAAAAGTTGTAAGTTGCCCAGAAACATGTGTCTTTTTTATTTTTGTAAATTTTGCCACTATTAGTTTAGTCAGATTACAGCATCACTTGAATCATATTTGATTTTCATAAAGACTTAGAAAAATATTAAAGTACCCAAATTGCCCAGCTTCGTAGGGGGGATTGGAGTGTCATTTAAAGTTCCTGCATTCAGTCCCACTAACTTTAAAAGGCGTTTTTATTGCAACCCACACAAAAGAGAACACGATGCAATCAAGTTTGAAAACAAAAAATTTAACTCAGGAACTTTCCAGCTTGGGTCAGTAATGACAGGTTTAATTCACTTAGCTATGGCCAAAAGTTGTAAGTTGCCCAGAAACATGTGTCTTTTTTATTTTTGTAAATTTTGCCACTATTAGTTTAGTCAGATTACAGCATCACTTGAATCATATTTGATTTTCATAAAGACTTAGAAAAATATTAAAGTACCCAAATTGCCCAGCTTCGTAGGGGGGATTGGAGTGTCATTTAAAGTTCCTGCATTCAGTCCCACTAACTTTAAAAGGCGTTTTTATTGCAACCCACACAAAAGAAAACACGATGCAATCAAGTTTCAAAACAAAAAATTTAACTCAGGAACTTTCCAGCTTGGGTCAGTAATGACAGGTTTAATTCACTTAGCTATGGCCAAAAGTTGTAAGTTGCCCAGTAACATGTGTCTTTTTTATTTTTGTAAATTTTGCCACTATTAGTTTAGTCAGATTACAGCATCACTTGAATCATATTTGATTTTCATAAAGACTTAGAAAAATATTAAAGTACCCAAATTGCCCAGCTTCGTAGGGGGGATTGGAGTGTCATTTAAAGTTCCTGCATTCAGTCCCACTAACTTTAAAAGGCGTTTTTATTGCAACCCACACAAAAGAGAACACGATGCAATCAAGTTTGAAAACAAAAAATTTAACTCAGGAACTTTCCAGCTTGGGTCAGTAATGACAGGTTTAATTCACTTAGCTATGGCCAAAAGTTGTAAGTTGCCCAGAAACATGTGTCTTTTTTATTTTTGTAAATTTTGCCACTATTAGTTTAGTCAGATTACAGCATCACTTGAATCATATTTGATTTTCATAAAGACTTAGAAAAATATTAAAGTACCCAAATTGCCCAGCTTCGTAGGGGGGATTGGAGTGTCATTTAAAGTTCCTGCATTCAGTCCCACTAACTTTAAAAGGCGTTTTTATTGCAACCCACACAAAAGAGAACACGATGCAATCAAGTTTGAAAACAAAAAATTTAACTCAGGAACTTTCCAGCTTGGGTCAGTAATGACAGGTTTAATTCACTAGGTTTAATTCACTTAGCTATGGCCAAAAGTTGTAAGTTGCCCAGAAACATGTGTCTTTTTTATTTTTGTAAATTTTGCCACTATTAGTTTAGTCAGATTACAGCATCACTTGAATTATATTTGATTTTCATAAAGACTTAGAAAAATATTAAAGTACCCAAATTGCCCAGCTTCGTAGGGGGGATTGGAGTGTCATTTAAAGTTCCTGCATTCAGTCCCACTAACTTTAAAAGGCGTTTTTATTGCAACCCACACAAAAGAGAACACGATGCAATCAAGTTTGAAAACAAAAAATTTAACTCAGGAACTTTCCAGCTTGGGTCAGTAGGTTAGGTTAGGTTAGGTTAGGTTTAATTCACTTAGCTATGGCCAAAAGTTGTAAGTTGCCCAGAAACATGTGTCTTTTTTATTTTTGTAAATTTTGCCACTATTAGTTTAGTCAGATTACAGCATCACTTGAATCATATTTGATTTTTATAAAGACTTAGAAAAATATTAAAGTACCCAAATTGCCCAGCTTCGTAGGGGGGATTGGAGTGTCATTTAAAGTTCCTGCATTCAGTCCCACTAACTTTAAAAGGCGTTTTTATTGCAACCCACACAAAAGAGAACACGATGCAATCAAGTTTGAAAACAAAAAATTTAACTCAGGAACTTTCCAGCTTGGGTCAGTAATGACAGGTTTAATTCACTAGGTTTAATTCACTTAGCTATGGCCAAAAGTTGTAAGTTGCCCAGAAACATGTGTCTTTTTTATTTTTGTAAATTTTGCCACTATTAGTTTAGTCAGATTACAGCATCACTTGAATTATATTTGATTTTCATAAAGACTTAGAAAAATATTAAAGTACCCAAATTGCCCAGCTTCGTAGGGGGGATTGGAGTGTCATTTAAAGTTCCTGCATTCAGTCCCACTAACTTTAAAAGGCGTTTTTATTGCAACCCACACAAAAGAGAACACGATGCAATCAAGTTTGAAAACAAAAAATTTAACTCAGGAACTTTCCAGCTTGGGTCAGTAATGACAGGTTTAATTCACTTAGCTATGGCCAAAAGTTGTAAGTTGCCCAGAAACATGTGTCTTTTTTATTTTTGTAAATTTTGCCACTATTAGTTTAGTCAGATTACAGCATCACTTGAATCATATTTGATTTTCATAAAGACTTAGAAAAATATTAAAGTACCCAAATTGCCCAGCTTCGTAGGGGGGATTGGAGTGTCATTTAAAGTTCCTGCATTCAGTCCCACTAACTTTAAAAGGCGTTTTTATTGCAACCCACACAAAAGAGAACACGATGCAATCAAGTTTGAAAACAAAAAATTTAACTCAGGAACTTTCCAGCTTGGGTCAGTAATGACAGGTTTAATTCACTTAGCTATGGCCAAAAGTTGTAAGTTGCCCAGAAACATGTGTCTTTTTTATTTTTGTAAATTTTGCCACTATTAGTTTAGTCAGATTACAGCATCACTTGAATCATATTTGATTTTCATAAAGACTTAGAAAAATATTAAAGTACCCAAATTGCCCAGCTTCGTAGGGGGGATTGGAGTGTCATTTAAAGTTCCTGCATTCAGTCCCACTAACTTTAAAAGGCGTTTTTATTGCAACCCACACAAAAGAAAACACGATGCAATCAAGTTTCAAAACAAAAAATTTAACTCAGGAACTTTCCAGCTTGGGTCAGTAATGACAGGTTTAATTCACTTAGCTATGGCCAAAAGTTGTAAGTTGCCCAGTAACATGTGTCTTTTTTATTTTTGTAAATTTTGCCACTATTAGTTTAGTCAGATTACAGCATCACTTGAATCATATTTGATTTTCATAAAGACTTAGAAAAATATTAAAGTACCCAAATTGCCCAGCTTCGTAGGGGGGATTGGAGTGTCATTTAAAGTTCCTGCATTCAGTCCCACTAACTTTAAAAGGCGTTTTTATTGCAACCCACACAAAAGAGAACACGATGCAATCAAGTTTGAAAACAAAAAATTTAACTCAGGAACTTTCCAGCTTGGGTCAGTAATGACAGGTTTAATTCACTTAGCTATGGCCAAAAGTTGTAAGTTGCCCAGAAACATGTGTCTTTTTTATTTTTGTAAATTTTGCCACTATTAGTTTAGTCAGATTACAGCATCACTTGAATCATATTTGATTTTCATAAAGACTTAGAAAAATATTAAAGTACCCAAATTGCCCAGCTTCGTAGGGGGGATTGGAGTGTCATTTAAAGTTCCTGCATTCAGTCCCACTAACTTTAAAAGGCGTTTTTATTGCAACCCACACAAAAGAGAACACGATGCAATCAAGTTTGAAAACAAAAAATTTAACTCAGGAACTTTCCAGCTTGGGTCAGTAATGACAGGTTTAATTCACTAGGTTTAATTCACTTAGCTATGGCCAAAAGTTGTAAGTTGCCCAGAAACATGTGTCTTTTTTATTTTTGTAAATTTTGCCACTATTAGTTTAGTCAGATTACAGCATCACTTGAATTATATTTGATTTTCATAAAGACTTAGAAAAATATTAAAGTACCCAAATTGCCCAGCTTCGTAGGGGGGATTGGAGTGTCATTTAAAGTTCCTGCATTCAGTCCCACTAACTTTAAAAGGCGTTTTTATTGCAACCCACACAAAAGAGAACACGATGCAATCAAGTTTGAAAACAAAAAATTTAACTCAGGAACTTTCCAGCTTGGGTCAGTAGGTTAGGTTAGGTTAGGTTAGGTTTAATTCACTTAGCTATGGCCAAAAGTTGTAAGTTGCCCAGAAACATGTGTCTTTTTTATTTTTGTAAATTTTGCCACTATTAGTTTAGTCAGATTACAGCATCACTTGAATCATATTTGATTTTTATAAAGACTTAGAAAAATATTAAAGTACCCAAATTGCCCAGCTTCGTAGGGGGGATTGGAGTGTCATTTAAAGTTCCTGCATTCAGTCCCACTAACTTTAAAAGGCGTTTTTATTGCAACCCACACAAAAGAGAACACGATGCAATCAAGTTTGAAAACAAAAAATTTAACTCAGGAACTTTCCAGCTTGGGTCAGTAATGACAGGTTTAATTCACTAGGTTTAATTCACTTAGCTATGGCCAAAAGTTGTAAGTTGCCCAGAAACATGTGTCTTTTTTATTTTTGTAAATTTTGCCACTATTAGTTTAGTCAGATTACAGCATCACTTGAATTATATTTGATTTTCATAAAGACTTAGAAAAATATTAAAGTACCCAAATTGCCCAGCTTCGTAGGGGGGATTGGAGTGTCATTTAAAGTTCCTGCATTCAGTCCCACTAACTTTAAAAGGCGTTTTTATTGCAACCCACACAAAAGAGAACACGATGCAATCAAGTTTGAAAACAAAAAATTTAACTCAGGAACTTTCCAGCTTGGGTCAGTAATGACAGGTTTAATTCACTTAGCTATGGCCAAAAGTTGTAAGTTGCCCAGAAACATGTGTCTTTTTTATTTTTGTAAATTTTGCCACTATTAGTTTAGTCAGATTACAGCATCACTTGAATCATATTTGATTTTCATAAAGACTTAGAAAAATATTAAAGTACCCAAATTGCCCAGCTTCGTAGGGGGGATTGGAGTGTCATTTAAAGTTCCTGCATTCAGTCCCACTAACTTTAAAAGGCGTTTTTATTGCAACCCACACAAAAGAGAACACGATGCAATCAAGTTTGAAAACAAAAAATTTAACTCAGGAACTTTCCAGCTTGGGTCAGTAATGACAGGTTTAATTCACTTAGCTATGGCCAAAAGTTGTAAGTTGCCCAGAAACATGTGTCTTTTTTATTTTTGTAAATTTTGCCACTATTAGTTTAGTCAGATTACAGCATCACTTGAATCATATTTGATTTTCATAAAGACTTAGAAAAATATTAAAGTACCCAAATTGCCCAGCTTCGTAGGGGGGATTGGAGTGTCATTTAAAGTTCCTGCATTCAGTCCCACTAACTTTAAAAGGCGTTTTTATTGCAACCCACACAAAAGAGAACACGATGCAATCAAGTTTGAAAACAAAAAATTTAACTCAGGAACTTTCCAGCTTGGGTCAGTAATGACAGGTTTAATTCACTTAGCTATGGCCAAAAGTTGTAAGTTGCCCAGAAACATGTGTCTTTTTTATTTTTGTAAATTTTGCCACTATTAGTTTAGTCAGATTACAGCATCACTTGAATCATATTTGATTTTCATAAAGACTTAGAAAAATATTAAAGTACCCAAATTGCCCAGCTTCGTAGGGGGGATTGGAGTGTCATTTAAAGTTCCTGCATTCAGTCCCACTAACTTTAAAAGGCGTTTTTATTGCAACCCACACAAAAGAGAACACGATGCAATCAAGTTTGAAAACAAAAAATTTAACTCAGGAACTTTCCAGCTTGGGTCAGTAATGACAGGTTTAATTCACTAGGTTTAATTCACTTAGCTATGGCCAAAAGTTGTAAGTTGCCCAGAAACATGTGTCTTTTTTATTTTTGTAAATTTTGCCACTATTAGTTTAGTCAGATTACAGCATCACTTGAATTATATTTGATTTTCATAAAGACTTAGAAAAATATTAAAGTACCCAAATTGCCCAGCTTCGTAGGGGGGATTGGAGTGTCATTTAAAGTTCCTGCATTCAGTCCCACTAACTTTAAAAGGCGTTTTTATTGCAACCCACACAAAAGAGAACACGATGCAATCAAGTTTGAAAACAAAAAATTTAACTCAGGAACTTTCCAGCTTGGGTCAGTAGGTTAGGTTAGGTTAGGTTAGGTTTAATTCACTTAGCTATGGCCAAAAGTTGTAAGTTGCCCAGAAACATGTGTCTTTTTTATTTTTGTAAATTTTGCCACTATTAGTTTAGTCAGATTACAGCATCACTTGAATCATATTTGATTTTTATAAAGACTTAGAAAAATATTAAAGTACCCAAATTGCCCAGCTTCGTAGGGGGGATTGGAGTGTCATTTAAAGTTCCTGCATTCAGTCCCACTAACTTTAAAAGGCGTTTTTATTGCAACCCACACAAAAGAGAACACGATGCAATCAAGTTTGAAAACAAAAAATTTAACTCAGGAACTTTCCAGCTTGGGTCAGTAATGACAGGTTTAATTCACTAGGTTTAATTCACTTAGCTATGGCCAAAAGTTGTAAGTTGCCCAGAAACATGTGTCTTTTTTATTTTTGTAAATTTTGCCACTATTAGTTTAGTCAGATTACAGCATCACTTGAATTATATTTGATTTTCATAAAGACTTAGAAAAATATTAAAGTACCCAAATTGCCCAGCTTCGTAGGGGGGATTGGAGTGTCATTTAAAGTTCCTGCATTCAGTCCCACTAACTTTAAAAGGCGTTTTTATTGCAACCCACACAAAAGAGAACACGATGCAATCAAGTTTGAAAACAAAAAATTTAACTCAGGAACTTTCCAGCTTGGGTCAGTAATGACAGGTTTAATTCACTTAGCTATGGCCAAAAGTTGTAAGTTGCCCAGAAACATGTGTCTTTTTTATTTTTGTAAATTTTGCCACTATTAGTTTAGTCAGATTACAGCATCACTTGAATCATATTTGATTTTCATAAAGACTTAGAAAAATATTAAAGTACCCAAATTGCCCAGCTTCGTAGGGGGGATTGGAGTGTCATTTAAAGTTCCTGCATTCAGTCCCACTAACTTTAAAAGGCGTTTTTATTGCAACCCACACAAAAGAGAACACGATGCAATCAAGTTTGAAAACAAAAAATTTAACTCAGGAACTTTCCAGCTTGGGTCAGTAATGACAGGTTTAATTCACTTAGCTATGGCCAAAAGTTGTAAGTTGCCCAGAAACATGTGTCTTTTTTATTTTTGTAAATTTTGCCACTATTAGTTTAGTCAGATTACAGCATCACTTGAATCATATTTGATTTTCATAAAGACTTAGAAAAATATTAAAGTACCCAAATTGCCCAGCTTCGTAGGGGGGATTGGAGTGTCATTTAAAGTTCCTGCATTCAGTCCCACTAACTTTAAAAGGCGTTTTTATTGCAACCCACACAAAAGAGAACACGATGCAATCAAGTTTGAAAACAAAAAATTTAACTCAGGAACTTTCCAGCTTGGGTCAGTAATGACAGGTTTAATTCACTTAGCTATGGCCAAAAGTTGTAAGTTGCCCAGTAACATGTGTCTTTTTTATTTTTGTAAATTTTGCCACTATTAGTTTAGTCAGATTACAGCATCACTTGAATCATATTTGATTTTCATAAAGACTTAGAAAAATATTAAAGTACCCAAATTGCCCAGCTTCGTAGGGGGGATTGGAGTGTCATTTAAAGTTCCTGCATTCAGTCCCACTAACTTTAAAAGGCGTTTTTATTGCAACCCACACAAAAGAGAACACGATGCAATCAAGTTTGAAAACAAAAAATTTAACTCAGGAACTTTCCAGCTTGGGTCAGTAATGACAGGTTTAATTCACTTAGCTATGGCCAAAAGTTGTAAGTTGCCCAGAAACATGTGTCTTTTTTATTTTTGTAAATTTTGCCACTATTAGTTTAGTCAGATTACAGCATCACTTGAATCATATTTGATTTTCATAAAGACTTAGAAAAATATTAAAGTACCCAAATTGCCCAGCTTCGTAGGGGGGATTGGAGTGTCATTTAAAGTTCCTGCATTCAGTCCCACTAACTTTAAAAGGCGTTTTTATTGCAACCCACACAAAAGAGAACACGATGCAATCAAGTTTGAAAACAAAAAATTTAACTCAGGAACTTTCCAGCTTGGGTCAGTAATGACAGGTTTAATTCACTAGGTTTAATTCACTTAGCTATGGCCAAAAGTTGTAAGTTGCCCAGAAACATGTGTCTTTTTTATTTTTGTAAATTTTGCCACTATTAGTTTAGTCAGATTACAGCATCACTTGAATTATATTTGATTTTCATGAAGACTTAGAAAAATATTAAAGTACCCAAATTGCCCAGCTTCGTAGGGGGGATTGGAGTGTCATTTAAAGTTCCTGCATTCAGTCCCACTAACTTTAAAAGGCGTTTTTATTGCAACCCACACAAAAGAGAACACGATGCAATCAAGTTTGAAAACAAAAAATTTAACTCAGGAACTTTCCAGCTTGGGTCAGTAGGTTAGGTTAGGTTAGGTTAGGTTTAATTCACTTAGCTATGGCCAAAAGTTGTAAGTTGCCCAGAAACATGTGTCTTTTTTATTTTTGTAAATTTTGCCACTATTAGTTTAGTCAGATTACAGCATCACTTGAATCATATTTGATTTTTATAAAGACTTAGAAAAATATTAAAGTACCCAAATTGCCCAGCTTCGTAGGGGGGATTGGAGTGTCATTTAAAGTTCCTGCATTCAGTCCCACTAACTTTAAAAGGCGTTTTTATTGCAACCCACACAAAAGAGAACACGATGCAATCAAGTTTGAAAACAAAAAATTTAACTCAGGAACTTTCCAGCTTGGGTCAGTAATGACAGGTTTAATTCACTAGGTTTAATTCACTTAGCTATGGCCAAAAGTTGTAAGTTGCCCAGAAACATGTGTCTTTTTTATTTTTGTAAATTTTGCCACTATTAGTTTAGTCAGATTACAGCATCACTTGAATCATATTTGATTTTCATAAAGACTTAGAAAAATATTAAAGTACCCAAATTGCCCAGCTTCGTAGGGGGGATTGGAGTGTCATTTAAAGTTCCTGCATTCAGTCCCACTAACTTTAAAAGGCGTTTTTATTGCAACCCACACAAAAGAGAACACGATGCAATCAAGTTTGAAAACAAAAAATTTAACTCAGGAACTTTCCAGCTTGGGTCAGTAATGACAGGTTTAATTCACTTAGCTATGGCCAAAAGTTGTAAGTTGCCCAGAAACATGTGTCTTTTTTATTTTTGTAAATTTTGCCACTATTAGTTTAGTCAGATTACAGCATCACTTGAATCATATTTGATTTTCATAAAGACTTAGAAAAATATTAAAGTACCCAAATTGCCCAGCTTCGTAGGGGGGATTGGAGTGTCATTTAAAGTTCCTGCATTCAGTCCCACTAACTTTAAAAGGCGTTTTTATTGCAACCCACACAAAAGAGAACACGATGCAATCAAGTTTGAAAACAAAAAATTTAACTCAGGAACTTTCCAGCTTGGGTCAGTAATGACAGGTTTAATTCACTTAGCTATGGCCAAAAGTTGTAAGTTGCCCAGAAACATGTGTCTTTTTTATTTTTGTAAATTTTGCCACTATTAGTTTAGTCAGATTACAGCATCACTTGAATCATATTTGATTTTTATAAAGACTTAGAAAAATATTAAAGTACCCAAATTGCCCAGCTTCGTAGGGGGGATTGGAGTGTCATTTAAAGTTCCTGCATTCAGTCCCACTAACTTTAAAAGGCGTTTTTATTGCAACCCACACAAAAGAGAACACGATGCAATCAAGTTTGAAAACAAAAAATTTAACTCAGGAACTTTCCAGCTTGGGTCAGTAATGACAGGTTTAATTCACTTAGCTATGGCCAAAAGTTGTAAGTTGCCCAGTAACATGTGTCTTTTTTATTTTTGTAAATTTTGCCACTATTAGTTTAGTCAGATTACAGCATCACTTGAATCATATTTGATTTTCATAAAGACTTAGAAAAATATTAAAGTACCCAAATTGCCCAGCTTCGTAGGGGGGATTGGAGTGTCATTTAAAGTTCCTGCATTCAGTCCCACTAACTTTAAAAGGCGTTTTTATTGCAACCCACACAAAAGAGAACACGATGCAATCAAGTTTGAAAACAAAAAATTTAACTCAGGAACTTTCCAGCTTGGGTCAGTAATGACAGGTTTAATTCACTTAGCTATGGCCAAAAGTTGTAAGTTGCCCAGAAACATGTGTCTTTTTTATTTTTGTAAATTTTGCCACTATTAGTTTAGTCAGATTACAGCATCACTTGAATCATATTTGATTTTCATAAAGACTTAGAAAAATATTAAAGTACCCAAATTGCCCAGCTTCGTAGGGGGGATTGGAGTGTCATTTAAAGTTCCTGCATTCAGTCCCACTAACTTTAAAAGGCGTTTTTATTGCAACCCACACAAAAGAGAACACGATGCAATCAAGTTTGAAAACAAAAAATTTAACTCAGGAACTTTTCAGCTTGGGTCAGTAATGACAGGTTTAATTCACTAGGTTTAATTCACTTAGCTATGGCCAAAAGTTGTAAGTTGCCCAGAAACATGTGTCTTTTTTATTTTTGTAAATTTTGCCACTATTAGTTTAGTCAGATTACAGCATCACTTGAATTATATTTGATTTTCATAAAGACTTAGAAAAATATTAAAGTACCCAAATTGCCCAGCTTCGTAGGGGGGATTGGAGTGTCATTTAAAGTTCCTGCATTCAGTCCCACTAACTTTAAAAGGCGTTTTTATTGCAACCCACACAAAAGAGAACACGATGCAATCAAGTTTGAAAACAAAAAATTTAACTCAGGAACTTTCCAGCTTGGGTCAGTAGGTTAGGTTAGGTTAGGTTAGGTTTAATTCACTTAGCTATGGCCAAAAGTTGTAAGTTGCCCAGAAACATGTGTCTTTTTTATTTTTGTAAATTTTGCCACTATTAGTTTAGTCAGATTACAGCATCACTTGAATCATATTTGATTTTTATAAAGACTTAGAAAAATATTAAAGTACCCAAATTGCCCAGCTTCGTAGGGGGGATTGGAGTGTCATTTAAAGTTCCTGCATTCAGTCCCACTAACTTTAAAAGGCGTTTTTATTGCAACCCACACAAAAGAGAACACGATGCAATCAAGTTTGAAAACAAAAAATTTAACTCAGGAACTTTCCAGCTTGGGTCAGTAATGACAGGTTTAATTCACTAGGTTTAATTCACTTAGCTATGGCCAAAAGTTGTAAGTTGCCCAGAAACATGTGTCTTTTTTATTTTTGTAAATTTTGCCACTATTAGTTTAGTCAGATTACAGCATCACTTGAATTATATTTGATTTTCATAAAGACTTAGAAAAATATTAAAGTACCCAAATTGCCCAGCTTCGTAGGGGGGATTGGAGTGTCATTTAAAGTTCCTGCATTCAGTCCCACTAACTTTAAAAGGCGTTTTTATTGCAACCCACACAAAAGAGAACACGATGCAATCAAGTTTGAAAACAAAAAATTTAACTCAGGAACTTTCCAGCTTGGGTCAGTAATGACAGGTTTAATTCACTTAGCTATGGCCAAAAGTTGTAAGTTGCCCAGAAACATGTGTCTTTTTTATTTTTGTAAATTTTGCCACTATTAGTTTAGTCAGATTACAGCATCACTTGAATCATATTTGATTTTCATAAAGACTTAGAAAAATATTAAAGTACCCAAATTGCCCAGCTTCGTAGGGGGGATTGGAGTGTCATTTAAAGTTCCTGCATTCAGTCCCACTAACTTTAAAAGGCGTTTTTATTGCAACCCACACAAAAGAGAACACGATGCAATCAAGTTTGAAAACAAAAAATTTAACTCAGGAACTTTCCAGCTTGGGTCAGTAATGACAGGTTTAATTCACTTAGCTATGGCCAAAAGTTGTAAGTTGCCCAGAAACATGTGTCTTTTTTATTTTTGTAAATTTTGCCACTATTAGTTTAGTCAGATTACAGCATCACTTGAATCATATTTGATTTTCATAAAGACTTAGAAAAATATTAAAGTACCCAAATTGCCCAGCTTCGTAGGGGGGATTGGAGTGTCATTTAAAGTTCCTGCATTCAGTCCCACTAACTTTAAAAGGCGTTTTTATTGCAACCCACACAAAAGAGAACACGATGCAATCAAGTTTGAAAACAAAAAATTTAACTCAGGAACTTTCCAGCTTGGGTCAGTAATGACAGGTTTAATTCACTTAGCTATGGCCAAAAGTTGTAAGTTGCCCAGTAACATGTGTCTTTTTTATTTTTGTAAATTTTGCCACTATTAGTTTAGTCAGATTACAGCATCACTTGAATCATATTTGATTTTCATAAAGACTTAGAAAAATATTAAAGTACCCAAATTGCCCAGCTTCGTAGGGGGGATTGGAGTGTCATTTAAAGTTCCTGCATTCAGTCCCACTAACTTTAAAAGGCGTTTTTATTGCAACCCACACAAAAGAGAACACGATGCAATCAAGTTTGAAAACAAAAAATTTAACTCAGGAACTTTCCAGCTTGGGTCAGTAATGACAGGTTTAATTCACTTAGCTATGGCCAAAAGTTGTAAGTTGCCCAGAAACATGTGTCTTTTTTATTTTTGTAAATTTTGCCACTATTAGTTTAGTCAGATTACAGCATCACTTGAATCATATTTGATTTTCATAAAGACTTAGAAAAATATTAAAGTACCCAAATTGCCCAGCTTCGTAGGGGGGATTGGAGTGTCATTTAAAGTTCCTGCATTCAGTCCCACTAACTTTAAAAGGCGTTTTTATTGCAACCCACACAAAAGAGAACACGATGCAATCAAGTTTGAAAACAAAAAATTTAACTCAGGAACTTTCCAGCTTGGGTCAGTAATGACAGGTTTAATTCACTTAGCTATGGCCAAAAGTTGTAAGTTGCCCAGTAACATGTGTCTTTTTTATTTTTGTAAATTTTGCCACTATTAGTTTAGTCAGATTACAGCATCACTTGAATTATATTTGATTTTCATGAAGACTTAGAAAAATATTAAAGTACCCAAATTGCCCAGCTTCGTAGGGGGGATTGGAGTGTCATTTAAAGTTCCTGCATTCAGTCCCACTAACTTTAAAAGGCGTTTTTATTGCAACCCACACAAAAGAGAACACGATGCAATCAAGTTTGAAAACAAAAAATTTAACTCAGGAACTTTCCAGCTTGGGTCAGTAATGACAGGTTTAATTCACTTAGCTATGGCCAAAAGTTGTAAGTTGCCCAGTAACATGTGTCTTTTTTATTTTTGTAAATTTTGCCACTATTAGTTTAGTCAGATTACAGCATCACTTGAATTATATTTGATTTTCATGAAGACTTAGAAAAATATTAAAGTACCCAAATTGCCCAGCTTCGTAGGGGGGATTGGAGTGTCATTTAAAGTTCCTGCATTCAGTCCCACTAACTTTAAAAGGCGTTTTTATTGCAACCCACACAAAAGAGAACACGATGCAATCAAGTTTGAAAACAAAAAATTTAACTCAGGAACTTTCCAGCTTGGGTCAGTAATGACAGGTTTAATTCACTTAGCTATGGCCAAAAGTTGTAAGTTGCCCAGAAACATGTGTCTTTTTTATTTTTGTAAATTTTGCCACTATTAGTTTAGTCAGATTACAGCATCACTTGAATCATATTTGATTTTCATAAAGACTTAGAAAAATATTAAAGTACCCAAATTGCCCAGCTTCGTAGGGGGGATTGGAGTGTCATTTAAAGTTCCTGCATTCAGTCCCACTAACTTTAAAAGGCGTTTTTATTGCAACCCACACAAAAGAGAACACGATGCAATCAAGTTTGAAAACAAAAAATTTAACTCAGGAACTTTCCAGCTTGGGTCAGTAATGACAGGTTTAATTCACTAGGTTTAATTCACTTAGCTATGGCCAAAAGTTGTAAGTTGCCCAGAAACATGTGTCTTTTTTATTTTTGTAAATTTTGCCACTATTAGTTTAGTCAGATTACAGCATCACTTGAATTATATTTGATTTTCATAAAGACTTAGAAAAATATTTAGGTTAGGTTAGGTTAGGTTAGGTTAGGTTTAATTCACTTAGCTATGGCCAAAAGTTGTAAGTTGCCCAGTAACATGTGTCTTTTTTATTTTTGTAAATTTTGCCACTATTAGTTTAGTCAGATTACAGCATCACTTGAATCATATTTGATTTTCATAAAGACTTAGAAAAATATTAAAG
>CATKUY010000117.1:82500-105000 GCA_949802685.1 Dicyrtomina minuta | reverse complement strand
GTCAGATTACAGCATCACTTGAATCATATTTGATTTTCATAAAGACTTAGAAAAATATTAAAGTACCCAAATTGCCCAGCTTCGTAGGGGGGATTGGAGTGTCATTTAAAGTTCCTGCATTCAGTCCCACTAACTTTAAAAGGCGTTTTTATTGCAACCCACACAAAAGAGAACACGATGCAATCAAGTTTGAAAACAAAAAATTTAACTCAGGAACTTTCCAGCTTGGGTCAGTAATGACAGGTTTAATTCACTTAGCTATGGCCAAAAGTTGTAAGTTGCCCAGAAACATGTGTCTTTTTTATTTTTGTAAATTTTGCCACTATTAGTTTAGTCAGATTACAGCATCACTTGAATCATATTTGATTTTCATAAAGACTTAGAAAAATATTAAAGTACCCAAATTGCCCAGCTTCGTAGGGGGGATTGGAGTGTCATTTAAAGTTCCTGCATTCAGTCCCACTAACTTTAAAAGGCGTTTTTATTGCAACCCACACAAAAGAGAACACGATGCAATCAAGTTTGAAAACAAAAAATTTAACTCAGGAACTTTCCAGCTTGGGTCAGTAATGACAGGTTTAATTCACTTAGCTATGGCCAAAAGTTGTAAGTTGCCCAGTAACATGTGTCTTTTTTATTTTTGTAAATTTTGCCACTATTAGTTTAGTCAGATTACAGCATCACTTGAATTATATTTGATTTTCATGAAGACTTAGAAAAATATTAAAGTACCCAAATTGCCCAGCTTCGTAGGGGGGATTGGAGTGTCATTTAAAGTTCCTGCATTCAGTCCCACTAACTTTAAAAGGCGTTTTTATTGCAACCCACACAAAAGAGAACACGATGCAATCAAGTTTGAAAACAAAAAATTTAACTCAGGAACTTTCCAGCTTGGGTCAGTAATGACAGGTTTAATTCACTTAGCTATGGCCAAAAGTTGTAAGTTGCCCAGTAACATGTGTCTTTTTTATTTTTGTAAATTTTGCCACTATTAGTTTAGTCAGATTACAGCATCACTTGAATTATATTTGATTTTCATGAAGACTTAGAAAAATATTAAAGTACCCAAATTGCCCAGCTTCGTAGGGGGGATTGGAGTGTCATTTAAAGTTCCTGCATTCAGTCCCACTAACTTTAAAAGGCGTTTTTATTGCAACCCACACAAAAGAGAACACGATGCAATCAAGTTTGAAAACAAAAAATTTAACTCAGGAACTTTCCAGCTTGGGTCAGTAATGACAGGTTTAATTCACTTAGCTATGGCCAAAAGTTGTAAGTTGCCCAGAAACATGTGTCTTTTTTATTTTTGTAAATTTTGCCACTATTAGTTTAGTCAGATTACAGCATCACTTGAATCATATTTGATTTTCATAAAGACTTAGAAAAATATTAAAGTACCCAAATTGCCCAGCTTCGTAGGGGGGATTGGAGTGTCATTTAAAGTTCCTGCATTCAGTCCCACTAACTTTAAAAGGCGTTTTTATTGCAACCCACACAAAAGAGAACACGATGCAATCAAGTTTGAAAACAAAAAATTTAACTCAGGAACTTTCCAGCTTGGGTCAGTAATGACAGGTTTAATTCACTAGGTTTAATTCACTTAGCTATGGCCAAAAGTTGTAAGTTGCCCAGAAACATGTGTCTTTTTTATTTTTGTAAATTTTGCCACTATTAGTTTAGTCAGATTACAGCATCACTTGAATTATATTTGATTTTCATAAAGACTTAGAAAAATATTTAGGTTAGGTTAGGTTAGGTTAGGTTAGGTTTAATTCACTTAGCTATGGCCAAAAGTTGTAAGTTGCCCAGTAACATGTGTCTTTTTTATTTTTGTAAATTTTGCCACTATTAGTTTAGTCAGATTACAGCATCACTTGAATCATATTTGATTTTCATAAAGACTTAGAAAAATATTAAAGTACCCAAATTGCCCAGCTTCGTAGGGGGGATTGGAGTGTCATTTAAAGTTCCTGCATTCAGTCCCACTAACTTTAAAAGGCGTTTTTATTGCAACCCACACAAAAGAGAACACGATGCAATCAAGTTTGAAAACAAAAAATTTAACTCAGGAACTTTCCAGCTTGGGTCAGTAATGACAGGTTTAATTCACTTAGCTATGGCCAAAAGTTGTAAGTTGCCCAGAAACATGTGTCTTTTTTATTTTTGTAAATTTTGCCACTATTAGTTTAGTCAGATTACAGCATCACTTGAATCATATTTGATTTTCATAAAGACTTAGAAAAATATTAAAGTACCCAAATTGCCCAGCTTCGTAGGGGGGATTGGAGTGTCATTTAAAGTTCCTGCATTCAGTCCCACTAATTATAAAAGGCGTTTTTATTGCAACCCACACAAAAGAGAACACGATGCAATCAAGTTTGAAAACAAAAAATTTAACTCAGGAACTTTCCAGCTTGGGTCAGTAATGACAGGTTTAATTCACTTAGCTATGGCCAAAAGTTGTAAGTTGCCCAGTAACATGTGTCTTTTTTATTTTTGTAAATTTTGCCACTATTAGTTTAGTCAGATTACAGCATCACTTGAATCATATTTGATTTTCATAAAGACTTAGAAAAATATTAAAGTACCCAAATTGCCCAGCTTCGTAGGGGGGATTGGAGTGTCATTTAAAGTTCCTGCATTCAGTCCCACTAACTTTAAAAGGCGTTTTTATTGCAACCCACACAAAAGAGAACACGATGCAATCAAGTTTGAAAACAAAAAATTTAACTCAGGAACTTTCCAGCTTGGGTCAGTAATGACAGGTTTAATTCACTTAGCTATGGCCAAAAGTTGTAAGTTGCCCAGTAACATGTGTCTTTTTTATTTTTGTAAATTTTGCCACTATTAGTTTAGTCAGATTACAGCATCACTTGAATCATATTTGATTTTCATAAAGACTTAGAAAAATATTAAAGTACCCAAATTGCCCAGCTTCGTAGGGGGGATTGGAGTGTCATTTAAAGTTCCTGCATTCAGTCCCACTAACTTTAAAAGGCGTTTTTATTGCAACCCACACAAAAGAGAACACGATGCAATCAAGTTTGAAAACAAAAAATTTAACTCAGGAACTTTCCAGCTTGGGTCAGTAATGACAGGTTTAATTCACTTAGCTATGGCCAAAAGTTGTAAGTTGCCCAGAAACATGTGTCTTTTTTATTTTTGTAAATTTTGCCACTATTAGTTTAGTCAGATTACAGCATCACTTGAATCATATTTGATTTTCATAAAGACTTAGAAAAATATTAAAGTACCCAAATTGCCCAGCTTCGTAGGGGGGATTGGAGTGTCATTTAAAGTTCCTGCATTCAGTCCCACTAACTTTAAAAGGCGTTTTTATTGCAACCCACACAAAAGAGAACACGATGCAATCAAGTTTGAAAACAAAAAATTTAACTCAGGAACTTTCCAGCTTGGGTCAGTAATGACAGGTTTAATTCACTAGGTTTAATTCACTTAGCTATGGCCAAAAGTTGTAAGTTGCCCAGAAACATGTGTCTTTTTTATTTTTGTAAATTTTGCCACTATTAGTTTAGTCAGATTACAGCATCACTTGAATTATATTTGATTTTCATAAAGACTTAGAAAAATATTAAAGTACCCAAATTGCCCAGCTTCGTAGGGGGGATTGGAGTGTCATTTAAAGTTCCTGCATTCAGTCCCACTAACTTTAAAAGGTTAGGTTAGGTTAGGTTAGGTTTAATTCACTTAGCTATGGCCAAAAGTTGTAAGTTGCCCAGAAACATGTGTCTTTTTTATTTTTGTAAATTTTGCCACTATTAGTTTAGTCAGATTACAGCATCACTTGAATCATATTTGATTTTCATAAAGACTTAGAAAAATATTAAAGTACCCAAATTGCCCAGCTTCGTAGGGGGGATTGGAGTGTCATTTAAAGTTCCTGCATTCAGTCCCACTAACTTTAAAAGGCGTTTTTATTGCAACCCACACAAAAGAGAACACGATGCAATCAAGTTTGAAAACAAAAAATTTAACTCAGGAACTTTCCAGCTTGGGTCAGTAATGACAGGTTTAATTCACTTAGCTATGGCCAAAAGTTGTAAGTTGCCCAGAAACATGTGTCTTTTTTATTTTTGTAAATTTTGCCACTATTAGTTTAGTCAGATTACAGCATCACTTGAATCATATTTGATTTTCATAAAGACTTAGAAAAATATTAAAGTACCCAAATTGCCCAGCTTCGTAGGGGGGATTGGAGTGTCATTTAAAGTTCCTGCATTCAGTCCCACTAACTTTAAAAGGCGTTTTTATTGCAACCCACACAAAAGAGAACACGATGCAATCAAGTTTGAAAACAAAAAATTTAACTCAGGAACTTTCCAGCTTGGGTCAGTAATGACAGGTTTAATTCACTTAGCTATGGCCAAAAGTTGTAAGTTGCCCAGAAACATGTGTCTTTTTTATTTTTGTAAATTTTGCCACTATTAGTTTAGTCAGATTACAGCATCACTTGAATCATATTTGATTTTCATAAAGACTTAGAAAAATATTAAAGTACCCAAATTGCCCAGCTTCGTAGGGGGGATTGGAGTGTCATTTAAAGTTCCTGCATTCAGTCCCACTAACTTTAAAAGGCGTTTTTATTGCAACCCACACAAAAGAGAACACGATGCAATCAAGTTTGAAAACAAAAAATTTAACTCAGGAACTTTCCAGCTTGGGTCAGTAATGACAGGTTTAATTCACTTAGCTATGGCCAAAAGTTGTAAGTTGCCCAGAAACATGTGTCTTTTTTATTTTTGTAAATTTTGCCACTATTAGTTTAGTCAGATTACAGCATCACTTGAATCATATTTGATTTTCATAAAGACTTAGAAAAATATTAAAGTACCCAAATTGCCCAGCTTCGTAGGGGGGATTGGAGTGTCATTTAAAGTTCCTGCATTCAGTCCCACTAACTTTAAAAGGCGTTTTTATTGCAACCCACACAAAAGAGAACACGATGCAATCAAGTTTGAAAACAAAAAATTTAACTCAGGAACTTTCCAGCTTGGGTCAGTAATGACAGGTTTAATTCACTAGGGTTAATTCACTTAGCTATGGCCAAAAGTTGTAAGTTGCCCAGAAACATGTGTCTTTTTTATTTTTGTAAATTTTGCCACTATTAGTTTAGTCAGATTACAGCATCACTTGAATTATATTTGATTTTCATAAAGACTTAGAAAAATATTAAAGTACCCAAATTGCCCAGCTTCGTAGGGGGGATTGGAGTGTCATTTAAAGTTCCTGCATTCAGTCCCACTAACTTTAAAAGGCGTTTTTATTGCAACCCACACAAAAGAGAACACGATGCAATCAAGTTTGAAAACAAAAAATTTAACTCAGGAACTTTCCAGCTTGGGTCAGTAGGTTAGGTTAGGTTAGGTTAGGTTTAATTCACTTAGCTATGGCCAAAAGTTGTAAGTTGCCCAGAAACATGTGTCTTTTTTATTTTTGTAAATTTTGCCACTATTAGTTTAGTCAGATTACAGCATCACTTGAATCATATTTGATTTTTATAAAGACTTAGAAAAATATTAAAGTACCCAAATTGCCCAGCTTCGTAGGGGGGATTGGAGTGTCATTTAAAGTTCCTGCATTCAGTCCCACTAACTTTAAAAGGCGTTTTTATTGCAACCCACACAAAAGAGAACACGATGCAATCAAGTTTGAAAACAAAAAATTTAACTCAGGAACTTTCCAGCTTGGGTCAGTAATGACAGGTTTAATTCACTAGGTTTAATTCACTTAGCTATGGCCAAAAGTTGTAAGTTGCCCAGAAACATGTGTCTTTTTTATTTTTGTAAATTTTGCCACTATTAGTTTAGTCAGATTACAGCATCACTTGAATTATATTTGATTTTCATAAAGACTTAGAAAAATATTAAAGTACCCAAATTGCCCAGCTTCGTAGGGGGGATTGGAGTGTCATTTAAAGTTCCTGCATTCAGTCCCACTAACTTTAAAAGGCGTTTTTATTGCAACCCACACAAAAGAGAACACGATGCAATCAAGTTTGAAAACAAAAAATTTAACTCAGGAACTTTCCAGCTTGGGTCAGTAATGACAGGTTTAATTCACTTAGCTATGGCCAAAAGTTGTAAGTTGCCCAGAAACATGTGTCTTTTTTATTTTTGTAAATTTTGCCACTATTAGTTTAGTCAGATTACAGCATCACTTGAATCATATTTGATTTTCATAAAGACTTAGAAAAATATTAAAGTACCCAAATTGCCCAGCTTCGTAGGGGGGATTGGAGTGTCATTTAAAGTTCCTGCATTCAGTCCCACTAACTTAGGTTAGGTTAGGTTAGGTTAGGTTAGGTTTAATTCACTTAGCTATGGCCAAAAGTTGTAAGTTGCCCAGAAACATGTGTCTTTTTTATTTTTGTAAATTTTGCCACTATTAGTTTAGTCAGATTACAGCATCACTTGAATCATATTTGATTTTCATAAAGACTTAGAAAAATATTAAAGTACCCAAATTGCCCAGCTTCGTAGGGGGGATTGGAGTGTCATTTAAAGTTCCTGCATTCAGTCCCACTAACTTT
The DNA here is from genome assembly GCA_949802685.1 of Dicyrtomina minuta. Taxonomy (NCBI): domain Eukaryota; kingdom Metazoa; phylum Arthropoda; class Collembola; order Symphypleona; family Dicyrtomidae; genus Dicyrtomina; species Dicyrtomina minuta. The sequence goes on along the minus strand of CATKUY010000117.1, from coordinate 98,450 downwards.
AAAAGGCGTTTTTATTGCAACCCACACAAAAGAGAACACGATGCAATCAAGTTTGAAAACAAAAAATTTAACTCAGGAACTTTCCAGCTTGGGTCAGTAGGTTAGGTTAGGTTAGGTTAGGTTTAATTCACTTAGCTATGGCCAAAAGTTGTAAGTTGCCCAGAAACATGTGTCTTTTTTATTTTTGTAAATTTTGCCACTATTAGTTTAGTCAGATTACAGCATCACTTGAATCATATTTGATTTTTATAAAGACTTAGAAAAATATTAAAGTACCCAAATTGCCCAGCTTCGTAGGGGGGATTGGAGTGTCATTTAAAGTTCCTGCATTCAGTCCCACTAACTTTAAAAGGCGTTTTTATTGCAACCCACACAAAAGAGAACACGATGCAATCAAGTTTGAAAACAAAAAATTTAACTCAGGAACTTTCCAGCTTGGGTCAGTAATGACAGGTTTAATTCACTAGGTTTAATTCACTTAGCTATGGCCAAAAGTTGTAAGTTGCCCAGAAACATGTGTCTTTTTTATTTTTGTAAATTTTGCCACTATTAGTTTAGTCAGATTACAGCATCACTTGAATTATATTTGATTTTCATAAAGACTTAGAAAAATATTAAAGTACCCAAATTGCCCAGCTTCGTAGGGGGGATTGGAGTGTCATTTAAAGTTCCTGCATTCAGTCCCACTAACTTTAAAAGGCGTTTTTATTGCAACCCACACAAAAGAGAACACGATGCAATCAAGTTTGAAAACAAAAAATTTAACTCAGGAACTTTCCAGCTTGGGTCAGTAATGACAGGTTTAATTCACTTAGCTATGGCCAAAAGTTGTAAGTTGCCCAGAAACATGTGTCTTTTTTATTTTTGTAAATTTTGCCACTATTAGTTTAGTCAGATTACAGCATCACTTGAATCATATTTGATTTTCATAAAGACTTAGAAAAATATTAAAGTACCCAAATTGCCCAGCTTCGTAGGGGGGATTGGAGTGTCATTTAAAGTTCCTGCATTCAGTCCCACTAACTTAGGTTAGGTTAGGTTAGGTTAGGTTAGGTTTAATTCACTTAGCTATGGCCAAAAGTTGTAAGTTGCCCAGAAACATGTGTCTTTTTTATTTTTGTAAATTTTGCCACTATTAGTTTAGTCAGATTACAGCATCACTTGAATCATATTTGATTTTCATAAAGACTTAGAAAAATATTAAAGTACCCAAATTGCCCAGCTTCGTAGGGGGGATTGGAGTGTCATTTAAAGTTCCTGCATTCAGTCCCACTAACTTTAAAAGGCGTTTTTATTGCAACCCACACAAAAGAGAACACGATGCAATCAAGTTTGAAAACAAAAAATTTAACTCAGGAACTTTCCAGCTTGGGTCAGTAATGACAGGTTTAATTCACTAGGTTTAATTCACTTAGCTATGGCCAAAAGTTGTAAGTTGCCCAGAAACATGTGTCTTTTTTATTTTTGTAAATTTTGCCACTATTAGTTTAGTCAGATTACAGCATCACTTGAATTATATTTGATTTTCATAAAGACTTAGAAAAATATTAAAGTACCCAAATTGCCCAGCTTCGTAGGGGGGATTGGAGTGTCATTTAAAGTTCCTGCATTCAGTCCCACTAACTTTAAAAGGCGTTTTTATTGCAACCCACACAAAAGAGAACACGATGCAATCAAGTTTGAAAACAAAAAATTTAACTCAGGAACTTTCCAGCTTGGGTCAGTAATGACAGGTTTAATTCACTTAGCTATGGCCAAAAGTTGTAAGTTGCCCAGAAACATGTGTCTTTTTTATTTTTGTAAATTTTGCCACTATTAGTTTAGTCAGATTACAGCATCACTTGAATCATATTTGATTTTCATAAAGACTTAGAAAAATATTAAAGTACCCAAATTGCCCAGCTTCGTAGGGGGGATTGGAGTGTCATTTAAAGTTCCTGCATTCAGTCCCACTAACTTTAAAAGGCGTTTTTATTGCAACCCACACAAAAGAGAACACGATGCAATCAAGTTTGAAAACAAAAAATTTAACTCAGGAACTTTCCAGCTTGGGTCAGTAATGACAGGTTTAATTCACTTAGCTATGGCCAAAAGTTGTAAGTTGCCCAGAAACATGTGTCTTTTTTATTTTTGTAAATTTTGCCACTATTAGTTTAGTCAGATTACAGCATCACTTGAATCATATTTGATTTTCATAAAGACTTAGAAAAATATTAAAGTACCCAAATTGCCCAGCTTCGTAGGGGGGATTGGAGTGTCATTTAAAGTTCCTGCATTCAGTCCCACCAACTTTAAAAGGCGTTTTTATTGCAACCCACACAAAAGAAAACACGATGCAATCAAGTTTGAAAACAAAAAATTTAACTCAGGAACTTTCCAGCTTGGGTCAGTAATGACAGGTTTAATTCACTTAGCTATGGCCAAAAGTTGTAAGTTGCCCAGTAACATGTGTCTTTTTTATTTTTGTAAATTTTGCCACTATTAGTTTAGTCAGATTACAGCATCACTTGAATCATATTTGATTTTCATAAAGACTTAGAAAAATATTAAAGTACCCAAATTGCCCAGCTTCGTAGGGGGGATTGGAGTGTCATTTAAAGTTCCTGCATTCAGTCCCACTAACTTTAAAAGGCGTTTTTATTGCAACCCACACAAAAGAGAACACGATGCAATCAAGTTTGAAAACAAAAAATTTAACTCAGGAACTTTCCAGCTTGGGTCAGTAATGACAGGTTTAATTCACTTAGCTATGGCCAAAAGTTGTAAGTTGCCCAGAAACATGTGTCTTTTTTATTTTTGTAAATTTTGCCACTATTAGTTTAGTCAGATTACAGCATCACTTGAATCATATTTGATTTTCATAAAGACTTAGAAAAATATTAAAGTACCCAAATTGCCCAGCTTCGTAGGGGGGATTGGAGTGTCATTTAAAGTTCCTGCATTCAGTCCCACTAATTATAAAAGGCGTTTTTATTGCAACCCACACAAAAGAGAACACGATGCAATCAAGTTTGAAAACAAAAAATTTAACTCAGGAACTTTCCAGCTTGGGTCAGTAATGACAGGTTTAATTCACTTAGCTATGGCCAAAAGTTGTAAGTTGCCCAGAAACATGTGTCTTGTTTATTTTTGTAAATTTTGCCACTATTAGTTTAGTCAGATTACAGCATCAATTGAATCATATTTGATTTTCATAAAGACTTAGAAAAATATTAAAGTACCCAAATTGCCCAGCTTCGTAGGGGGGATTGGAGTGTCATTTAAAGTTCCTGCATTCAGTCCCACTAACTTTAAAAGGCGTTTTTATTGCAACCCACACAAAAGAGAACACGATGCAATCAAGTTTGAAAACAAAGGTTAGGTTAGGTTAGGTTTAATTCACTTAGCTATGGCCAAAAGTTGTAAGTTGCCCAGAAACATGTGTCTTTTTTATTTTTGTAAATTTTGCCACTATTAGTTTAGTCAGATTACAGCATCACTTGAATCATATTTGATTTTCATAAAGACTTAGAAAAATATTAAAGTACCCAAATTGCCCAGCTTCGTAGGGGGGATTGGAGTGTCATTTAAAGTTCCTGCATTGAGTCCCACTAACTTTAAAAGGCGTTTTTATTGCAACCCACACAAAAGAGAACACGATGCAATCAAGTTTGAAAACAAAAAATTTAACTCAGGAACTTTCCAGCTTGGGTCAGTAATGACAGGTTTAATTCACTTAGCTATGGCCAAAAGTTGTAAGTTGCCCAGAAACATGTGTCTTTTTTATTTTTGTAAATTTTGCCACTATTAGTTTAGTCAGATTACAGCATCACTTGAATCATATTTGATTTTCATAAAGACTTAGAAAAATATTAAAGTACCCAAATTGCCCAGCTTCGTAGGGGGGATTGGAGTGTCATTTAAAGTTCCTGCATTCAGTCCCACTAACTTTAAAAGGCGTTTTTATTGCAACCCACACAAAAGAGAACACGATGCAATCAAGTTTGAAAACAAAAAATTTAACTCAGGAACTTTCCAGCTTGGGTCAGTAATGACAGGTTTAATTCACTTAGCTATGGCCAAAAGTTGTAAGTTGCCCAGAAACATGTGTCTTTTTTATTTTTGTAAATTTTGCCACTATTAGTTTAGTCAGATTACAGCATCACTTGAATCATATTTGATTTTCATAAAGACTTAGAAAAATATTAAAGTACCCAAATTGCCCAGCTTCGTAGGGGGGATTGGAGTGTCATTTAAAGTTCCTGCATTCAGTCCCACTAACTTTAAAAGGCGTTTTTATTGCAACCCACACAAAAGAGAACACGATGCAATCAAGTTTGAAAACAAAAAATTTAACTCAGGAACTTTCCAGCTTGGGTCAGTAATGACAGGTTTAATTCACTTAGCTATGGCCAAAAGTTGTAAGTTGCCCAGAAACATGTGTCTTTTTTATTTTTGTAAATTTTGCCACTATTAGTTTAGTCAGATTACAGCATCACTTGAATCATATTTGATTTTCATAAAGACTTAGAAAAATATTAAAGTACCCAAATTGCCCAGCTTCGTAGGGGGGATTGGAGTGTCATTTAAAGTTCCTGCATTCAGTCCCACTAACTTTAAAAGGCGTTTTTATTGCAACCCACACAAAAGAGAACACGATGCAATCAAGTTTAAAAACAAAAAATTAAACTCAGGAACTTTCCAGCTTGGGTCAGTAATGACAGGTTTAATTCACTTAGCTATGGCCAAAAGTTGTAAGTTGCCCAGAAACATGTGTCTTTTTTATTTTTGTAAATTTTGCCACTATTAGTTTAGTCAGATTACAGCATCACTTGAATCATATTTGATTTTCATAAAGACTTAGAAAAATATTAAAGTACCCAAATTGCCCAGCTTCGTAGGGGGGATTGGAGTGTCATTTAAAGTTCCTGCATTCAGTCCCACTAACTTTAAAAGGCGTTTTTATTGCAACCCACACAAAAGAGAACACGATGCAATCAAGTTTGAAAACAAAAAATTTAACTCAGGAACTTTCCAGCTTGGGTCAGTAATGACAGGTTTAATTCACTTAGCTATGGCCAAAAGTTGTAAGTTGCCCAGAAACATGTGTCTTTTTTATTTTTGTAAATTTTGCCACTATTAGTTTAGTCAGATTACAGCATCACTTGAATCATATTTGATTTTCATAAAGACTTAGAAAAATATTAAAGTACCCAAATTGCCCAGCTTCGTAGGGGAGATTGGAGTGTCATTTAAATTTCCTGCATTCAGTCCCACTAACTTTAAAAGGCGTTTTTATTGCAACCCACACAAAAGAGAACACGATGCAATCAAGTTTGAAAACAAAAAATTTAACTCAGGAACTTTCCAGCTTGGGTCAGTAATGACAGGTTTAATTCACTTAGCTATGGCCAAAAGTTGTAAGTTGCCCAGAAACATGTGTCTTTTTTATTTTTGTAAATTTTGCCACTATTAGTTTAGTCAGATTACAGCATCACTTGAATTATATTTGATTTTCATGAAGACTTAGAAAAATATTAAAGTACCCAAATTGCCCAGCTTCGTAGGGGGGATTGGAGTGTCATTTAAAGTTCCTGCATTCAGTCCCACTAACTTTAAAAGGCGTTTTTATTGCAACCCACACAAAAGAGAACACGATGCAATCAAGTTTGAAAACAAAAAATTTAACTCAGGAACTTTCCAGCTTGGGTCAGTAATGACAGGTTTAATTCACTTAGCTATGGCCAAAAGTTGTAAGTTGCCCAGAAACATGTGTCTTTTTTATTTTTGTAAATTTTGCCACTATTAGTTTAGTCAGATTACAGCATCACTTGAATTATATTTGATTTTCATAAAGACTTAGAAAAATATTAAAGTACCCAAATTGCCCAGCTTCGTAGGGGGGATTGGAGTGTCATTTAAAGTTCCTGCACTCAGTCCCACTAACTTTAAAAGGCGTTTCATTTTTGTAAATGATGCACGCATCGTTTGTAATTATACCTGTTCAAGTTATTTATGTTGTATTGCATCAGTACCATGTAGTTAGTTACTTACAATTGTTGCACGTATCAGGTACTAAAGGATCGTATGTTAATGCTGTTGTGGGTACAGTCAAAGGTTCTTTTACAATCTTGATGACATCATTCGTGAAAGATTACTGTTTATGCATTTTTTAATATCGTTACATTAAGATAGGTGAGTTTTTAAAAAGTGACTTGAGTGACTTTATTTGAGTGAAATGAAATATAACCATTTCTACGAATTGTCATTTTTGCAGACTTTAAAACTGAAATTGATATACTTGCTATAATGATTTATACGCGGAACTTTCAAACGCAATAAATTATTTTAAAGTGACCGGACGCCAGACGCATATAATATTGTCGAGCCAAAACCGAATACTAAAAATATTATGTTTAATCTCGAAATGCAAAAAATATCGTCACTTCGACTCATACACTTTGGACAAAGCATGGCAGCGTAAATAGTTTTTAATTATTATAATTAAACAATAAGTCGTTTTTAATAGAAAGTAATTATTTGTAGTTAGAAAAGCAGTAAATAATAGTGCATTTGGCATTGCCATTAGCATTGCTGATAAAATTCATTTGAAAAAATGACATTGCGATGTATATTTTTATTTTAGCATGAAAAACATCTAATTTCCTTAACACCTATTAGGTTGTGTGTTAAGCTTTCAGTATTAAACCTTATCTCACCTCTATACATTTAGGAACAAGTTTAGGAATTCATGACATTATTTCATTTCTGTACGTATGGAAAATGGAATAACTTCTAGTGTTCTAGATTATTTTGTGCAAGTCGTTAACATTCACTGCACCCCTGATATTGGTTTTTATTTTGAAATCGGCTTCTGCTGAAACATATTCTTTATTAGGCTTCCTTCTGATCAACAAATAGAAAATGTAGCTCATTTAAAGTCGTACATCGAAGAGTTTTTCCAAATTTCATTACCAACAAGCCTTTACTCCTTGAATAAGAATGTTCTTGAAAATTTGGAAGAAGTTGAAAGTTTCAATTTTTTTGCACATTTACAAATTTTGTAAGTAAGGGCACACCTATTGATCGATTACGCAAGCAATAAAATCAGACAAACTTGTATTTGTACTTTGAAACAAAAATTTGTCTTTTCACTACTATTACTATTATTAAAATTTTAGATTTCGTGCTCCTGCGAATGCTGATAATGTACCTTGAATTTTCAAATCTTTGAAAACAACCGCTGCATCGGATGAACGTCGATGTCTGTCAAATAAAGAGTTACGTAAGCAGCATGGAATTACTTCTTAAATAAAAATAATATTGAGCCGAGATGAAAACGAAGCTCAAAGTGGAATGACTCTTGGTTGCAGTCCTTATTGTAGCTCAACGTCGGTATCCTCTAAACAAGTTTAGCCGAGCAACAACGAACCCTCTGAATACCCAGCTAGAAACACAAGAAGTAAAAACATTGTTGCTAGAGAAATTAGACGTGAAAAATTTCAGAAAATTGGGTACGCAGCTCCCGTATCCTAAATCGTATACCTAAATTGGCCTCTAAATCATAAAAAACTTAAACGAATACAAAAAATTGTGCACATTTATTCACTTGTGATTTATTATTACCTCTTTTGAAGCTGAATTTTTTTGCTCATATTTATATTGCTGACTATTGCGTGCTGCGTTGTATTGTGAAATAAAATAAATATATCTGTGATACTGATAGGTTTTATTCACTTAGCTATGGCAAAAAGTTGTAAGTTGCCTAGAAACATGTGTCGTTTTTATTTTTGTAAATTTTACTATTATTAGTAGGATTTAATTCCTTTAGCTATGACCAAAAGTTGTAAGTTGCGCTGCAACATGTGTCTTTTTTATTTTTGTAAATTTTGATACTATTAGTTTAGTCAGATAACAGCATCACTGGAATCATATTAGATTTTTGTAAAGACTTAAAAAAATATGAAAGTACATAAATTGCCTAGATTTTTAGTGGAGTTTAAATGCTTTTAGGATAATTTAATAATTCTTTTTAGTTTTTATTATAGTTTGTCATCAATGCTGTTTTAATTTTAATTAGAATTTTGCAACGTAAAAAGTAAGGTTCAATACTTTTTGTCAAATGTTTATACAATTTTTGCATAAAGAGCTTTTAAACGAAAAGCAAACTTTAATAAACTAATAAATTAAATTTAAATATTTTTTTGTTTAATATTAATGTATTTTTATTTCCCAGGCTGTGCTTTTAGCTTGTATTTCCTTTCTAGATGCTCAAAACCTGCTGGTTTTTTATGGCACGCTTTTTCTTGTTTGGCAGACTGTACCCACGGCTCTTGTTTTTGCTGCTCAGGTTGTGGTCCCTTTTGCTTACTTGGAAATATGTGTTTGTGTACATCATGCTCTACCGACACATCCTGATTTACCTCCTAAACAACATTTTAATACAAATATAATAATAATAATGTACTATGATTCATTAATTTTAAAATTTCACGTTGTTTTGCACTTCTACTTATTTTTGCTTTTCACAGTATATTTGTAAAACTGTAATAAATTGTTATTAGGTATGTAATACCTATTGTTGCTGTAATAAATATTTAGGCCTGTACTGGATGTAAACAAACCTTCACTCTTTAAACGCGACGACGCCGGGTTGTACATCCTTTGTAATTATACCTCTTTAAGTTATTTATGTTGTATTGCATTAGTACTATGTAATAAGTTACTTACAATTGTTGCACGTATCAGGTACTAAAGGGTCGTATGTTATTGCTGTTGTGGGTACAGTCAAAGGTTCTTCTACAATCTTGATGACATCATTCGTGAAAGATTACTGTTTATGCATTTTTTAATGTCGTAACATTAGGATAGGTGAGTCTTTAAAGAGTGACTTGAGTGACTTTATTTAAGTGATATCAAATATACCTATCTCTACGAATTGTCATTATTGCAGACTTTAAAGTTGAAATTGATATACTTGCTACTAAGATTTATACACGAAACTTACAAACGCAATAAATTATTTTCAAGGGACCGGACGACAGACGCATATAACATTTTTAAGCCAAAACCCAATACTAAAAATATTATGTTTAATCGTGAAATGCAAAAAATATCGACACCTCGACTCATACACTTTTGACATAGCATGGCAGCGTAAATAGCTTCCAATTATTATAAATAAACAATAGGTCGTGTTTAATGAAAAGTAATTTTTTGTAGTTAGAAAAGCAGTGAATAAAAGTGCATTTGGCATTGCTATTAGCATTGCTCATAAAATTTATTTGAAAAAATGACATTGCGATTTATATTTTTATTTTAGCATCAAAAAAATCTAATTTTCTTACCACTTATTAAGTTGTGTGTTTACCTTTCAGTATTCAACCTAATCTTACTTCTATACATTTGGTAACAAGTTTAAGAATTCATAACATAATTACATTTCTGTAGGTATGGAAAATGGAAAAACTCCTAGTGTTCTAGATTACCTTGTGCAAGTCGTTAACATTTACTTCACCCCTGATATTGGTTTTTATTTTGAAAGCGTCTTCTGCTGAAACATATTCTTTATTAGGCTTCCTTCTGATCAACAAATAGAAAATGTAGCTCATTTAAAGTCGTACATCGAAGAGTTTTTCCAAATTTCATTACCAACAAGCCTTCACTCCTTAATTGAGAATGTTCTTGAAAATTTGAAAAAGGTTGAAAATTTCAATTTTTTTGCACATTGACAAATTTTGTAAGTAAGGGCACACCTATTGATCGATTACGCAAGCAATAAAATCAGACAAACTTGTATTTGTACTTTGAAACAAAAATTTGTCTTTTCACCACTATTACTATTATTAAAATTTCAGAGTTCGTGCTTCTGCGAATGCTGATAATGTACCTTGGATTTCCACATCTTTGAAGACAACCGCTGCATCGGATGAACGTCGATGTCTGTCAAATAAAGAGTTACGTAAGCAGCATGGAATTACTTCTCAAATAAAAATATTGTTAAGCCGAGATGAAAACAAAGCTCAAAGTGGAATGACTGGTGGTTGCAGTCCTTATTGTAGCTCGACGTCGGTATCCTCTAAACAAGTTTGGTTGAGCAACAACGAACCCTCTTAATACCCAGCTAAAAACACAAAAAGTAAGGTTAGGTTTAATTCACTTAGCTATGGCCAAAAGTTGTAAGTTGCCCAGAAACATGTGTCTTTTTTATTTTTGTAAATTTTGCCACTATTAGTTTAGTCAGATTACAGCATCACTTGAATCATATTTGATTTTCATAAAGACTTAGAAAAATATTAAAGTACCCAAATTGCCCAGCTTCGTAGGGGGGATTGGAGTGTCATTTAAAGTTCCTGCATTCAGTCCCACTAACTTTAAAAGGCGTTTTTATTGCAACCCACACAAAAGAGAACACGATGCAATCAAGTTTGAAAACAAAAAATTTAACTCAGGAACTTTCCAGCTTGGGTCAGTAATGACAGGTTTAATTCACTTAGCTATGGCCAAAAGTTGTAAGTTGCCCAGAAACATGTGTCTTTTTTATTTTTGTAAATTTTGCCACTATTAGTTTAGTCAGATTACAGCATCACTTGAATCATATTTGATTTTCATAAAGACTTAGAAAAATATTAAAGTACCCAAATTGCCCAGCTTCGTAGGGGGGATTGGAGTGTCATTTAAAGTTCCTGCATTCAGTCCCACTAACTTTAAAAGGCGTTTTTATTGCAACCCACACAAAAGAGAACACGATGCAATCAAGTTTGAAAACAAAAAATTTAACTCAGGAACTTTCCAGCTTGGGTCAGTAATGACAGGTTTAATTCACTTAGCTATGGCCAAAAGTTGTAAGTTGCCCAGTAACATGTGTCTTTTTAATTTTTGTAAATTTTGCCACTATTAGTTTAGTCAGATTACAGCATCACTTGAATCATATTTGATTTTCATAAAGACTTAGAAAAATATTAAAGTACCCAAATTGCCCAGCTTCGTAGGGGGATTGGAGTGTCATTTAAAGTTCCTGCATTCAGTCCCACTAACTTTAAAAGGCGTTTTTATTGCAACCCACACAAAAGAGAACACGATGCAATCAAGTTTGAAAACAAAAAATTTAACTCAGGAACTTTCCAGCTTGGGTCAGTAATGACAGGTTTAATTCACTTAGCTATGGCCAAAAGTTGTAAGTTGCCCAGAAACATGTGTCTTTTTTATTTTTGTAAATTTTGCCACTATTAGTTTAGTCAGATTACAGCATCACTTGAATCATATTTGATTTTCATAAAGACTTAGAAAAATATTAAAGTACCCAAATTGCCCAGCTTCGTAGGGGGGATTGGAGTGTCATTTAAAGTTCCTGCATTCAGTCCCACTAACTTTAAAAGGCGTTTTTATTGCAACCCACACAAAAGAGAACACGATGCAATCAAGTTTGAAAACAAAAAATTTAACTCAGGAACTTTCCAGCTTGGGTCAGTAATGACAGGTTTAATTCACTAGGTTTAATTCACTTAGCTATGGCCAAAAGTTGTAAGTTGCCCAGAAACATGTGTCTTTTTTATTTTTGTAAATTTTGCCACTATTAGTTTAGTCAGATTACAGCATCACTTGAATTATATTTGATTTTCATAAAGACTTAGAAAAATATTAAAGTACCCAAATTGCCCAGCTTCGTAGGGGGGATTGGAGTGTCATTTAAAGTTCCTGCATTCAGTCCCACTAACTTTAAAAGGCGTTTTTATTGCAACCCACACAAAAGAGAACACGATGCAATCAAGTTTGAAAACAAAAAATTTAACTCAGGAACTTTCCAGCTTGGGTCAGTAATGACAGGTTTAATTCACTTAGCTATGGCCAAAAGTTGTAAGTTGCCCAGAAACATGTGTCTTTTTTATTTTTGTAAATTTTGCCACTATTAGTTTAGTCAGATTACAGCATCACTTGAATCATATTTGATTTTCATAAAGACTTAGAAAAATATTAAAGTACCCAAATTGCCCAGCTTCGTAGGGGGGATTGGAGTGTCATTTAAAGTTCCTGCATTCAGTCCCACTAACTTTAAAAGGCGTTTTTATTGCAACCCACACAAAAGAAAACACGATGCAATCAAGTTTGAAAACAAAAAATTTAACTCAGGAACTTTCCAGCTTGGGTCAGTAATGACAGGTTTAATTCACTTAGCTATGGCCAAAAGTTGTAAGTTGCCCAGTAACATGTGTCTTTTTTATTTTTGTAAATTTTGCCACTATTAGTTTAGTCAGATTACAGCATCACTTGAATCATATTTGATTTTCATAAAGACTTAGAAAAATATTAAAGTACCCAAATTGCCCAGCTTCGTAGGGGGGATTGGAGTGTCATTTAAAGTTCCTGCATTCAGTCCCACTAACTTTAAAAGGCGTTTTTATTGCAACCCACACAAAAGAGAACACGATGCAATCAAGTTTGAAAACAAAAAATTTAACTCAGGAACTTTCCAGCTTGGGTCAGTAATGACAGGTTTAATTCACTTAGCTATGGCCAAAAGTTGTAAGTTGCCCAGAAACATGTGTCTTTTTTATTTTTGTAAATTTTGCCACTATTAGTTTAGTCAGATTACAGCATCACTTGAATCATATTTGATTTTCATAAAGACTTAGAAAAATATTAAAGTACCCAAATTGCCCAGCTTCGTAGGGGGGATTGGAGTGTCATTTAAAGTTCCTGCATTCAGTCCCACTAATTATAAAAGGCGTTTTTATTGCAACCCACACAAAAGAGAACACGATGCAATCAAGTTTGAAAACAAAAAATTTAACTCAGGAACTTTCCAGCTTGGGTCAGTAATGACAGGTTTAATTCACTTAGCTATGGCCAAAAGTTGTAAGTTGCCCAGAAACATGTGTCTTGTTTATTTTTGTAAATTTTGCCACTATTAGTTTAGTCAGATTACAGCATCAATTGAATCATATTTGATTTTCATAAAGACTTAGAAAAATATTAAAGTACCCAAATTGCCCAGCTTCGTAGGGGGGATTGGAGTGTCATTTAAAGTTCCTGCATTCAGTCCCACTAACTTTAAAAGGCGTTTTTATTGCAACCCACACAAAAGAGAACACGATGCAATCAAGTTTGAAAACAAAGGTTAGGTTAGGTTAGGTTTAATTCACTTAGCTATGGCCAAAAGTTGTAAGTTGCCCAGAAACATGTGTCTTTTTTATTTTTGTAAATTTTGCCACTATTAGTTTAGTCAGATTACAGCATCACTTGAATCATATTTGATTTTCATAAAGACTTAGAAAAATATTAAAGTACCCAAATTGCCCAGCTTCGTAGGGGGGATTGGAGTGTCATTTAAAGTTCCTGCATTCAGTCCCACTAACTTTAAAAGGCGTTTTTATTGCAACCCACACAAAAGAGAACACGATGCAATCAAGTTTGAAAACAAAAAATTTAACTCAGGAACTTTCCAGCTTGGGTCAGTAATGACAGGTTTAATTCACTTAGCTATGGCCAAAAGTTGTAAGTTGCCCAGAAACATGTGTCTTGTTTATTTTTGTAAATTTTGCCACTATTAGTTTAGTCAGATTACAGCATCAATTGAATCATATTTGATTTTCATAAAGACTTAGAAAAATATTAAAGTACCCAAATTGCCCAGCTTCGTAGGGGGGATTGGAGTGTCATTTAAAGTTCCTGCATTCAGTCCCACTAACTTTAAAAGGCGTTTTTATTGCAACCCACACAAAAGAGAACACGATGCAATCAAGTTTGAAAACAAAGGTTAGGTTAGGTTAGGTTTAATTCACTTAGCTATGGCCAAAAGTTGTAAGTTGCCCAGAAACATGTGTCTTTTTTATTTTTGTAAATTTTGCCACTATTAGTTTAGTCAGATTACAGCATCACTTGAATCATATTTGATTTTCATAAAGACTTAGAAAAATATTAAAGTACCCAAATTGCCCAGCTTCGTAGGGGGGATTGGAGTGTCATTTAAAGTTCCTGCATTCAGTCCCACTAACTTTAAAAGGCGTTTTTATTGCAACCCACACAAAAGAGAACACGATGCAATCAAGTTTGAAAACAAAAAATTTAACTCAGGAACTTTCCAGCTTGGGTCAGTAATGACAGGTTTAATTCACTTAGCTACTTTCACTTAATTCGTGAAAGATTACTGTTTATGCATTTTTTAATATCGTTACATTAAGATAGGTGAGTTTTTAAAAAGTGACTTGAGTGACTTTATTTGAGTGAAATGAAATATAACCATTTCTACGAATTGTCATTTTTGCAGACTTTAAAACTGAAATTGATATACTTGCTATAATGATTTATACGCGGAACTTTCAAACGCAATAAATTATTTTAAAGTGACCGGACGCCAGACGCATATAATATTGTCGAGCCAAAACCGAATACTAAAAATATTATGTTTAATCTCGAAATGCAAAAAATATCGTCACTTCGACTCATACACTTTGGACAAAGCATGGCAGCGTAAATAGTTTTTAATTATTATAATTAAACAATAAGTCGTTTTTAATAGAAAGTAATTATTTGTAGTTAGAAAAGCAGTAAATAATAGTGCATTTGGCATTGCCATTAGCATTGCTGATAAAATTCATTTGAAAAAATGACATTGCGATGTATATTTTTATTTTAGCATGAAAAACATCTAATTTCCTTAACACCTATTAGGTTGTGTGTTAAGCTTTCAGTATTAAACCTTATCTCACCTCTATACATTTAGGAACAAGTTTAGGAATTCATGACATTATTTCATTTCTGTACGTATGGAAAATGGAATAACTTCTAGTGTTCTAGATTATTTTGTGCAAGTCGTTAACATTCACTGCACCCCTGATATTGGTTTTTATTTTGAAATCGGCTTCTGCTGAAACATATTCTTTATTAGGCTTCCTTCTGATCAACAAATAGAAAATGTAGCTCATTTAAAGTCGTACATCGAAGAGTTTTTCCAAATTTCATTACCAACAAGCCTTTACTCCTTGAATAAGAATGTTCTTGAAAATTTGGAAGAAGTTGAAAGTTTCAATTTTTTTGCACATTTACAAATTTTGTAAGTAAGGGCACACCTATTGATCGATTACGCAAGCAATAAAATCAGACAAACTTGTATTTGTACTTTGAAACAAAAATTTGTCTTTTCACTACTATTACTATTATTAAAATTTTAGATTTCGTGCTCCTGCGAATGCTGATAATGTACCTTGAATTTTCAAATCTTTGAAAACAACCGCTGCATCGGATGAACGTCGATGTCTGTCAAATAAAGAGTTACGTAAGCAGCATGGAATTACTTCTTAAATAAAAATAATATTGAGCCGAGATGAAAACGAAGCTCAAAGTGGAATGACTCTTGGTTGCAGTCCTTATTGTAGCTCAACGTCGGTATCCTCTAAACAAGTTTAGCCGAGCAACAACGAACCCTCTGAATACCCAGCTAGAAACACAAGAAGTAAAAACATTGTTGCTAGAGAAATTAGACGTGAAAAATTTCAGAAAATTGGGTACGCAGCTCCCGTATCCTAAATCGTATACCTAAATTGGCCTCTAAATCATAAAAAACTTAAACGAATACAAAAAATTGTGCACATTTATTCACTTGTGATTTATTATTACCTCTTTTGAAGCTGAATTTTTTTGCTCATATTTATATTGCTGACTATTGCGTGCTGCGTTGTATTGTGAAATAAAATAAATATATCTGTGATACTGATAGGTTTTATTCACTTAGCTATGGCAAAAAGTTGTAAGTTGCCTAGAAACATGTGTCGTTTTTATTTTTGTAAATTTTACTATTATTAGTAGGATTTAATTCCTTTAGCTATGACCAAAAGTTGTAAGTTGCGCTGCAACATGTGTCTTTTTTATTTTTGTAAATTTTGATACTATTAGTTTAGTCAGATAACAGCATCACTGGAATCATATTAGATTTTTGTAAAGACTTAAAAAAATATGAAAGTACATAAATTGCC
>CATKUY010000117.1:60000-77500 GCA_949802685.1 Dicyrtomina minuta | reverse complement strand
TAGTTTAGTCAGATTACAGCATCACTTGAATCATATTTGATTTTCATAAAGACTTAGAAAAATATTAAAGTACCCAAATTGCCCAGCTTCGTAGGGGGGATTGGAGTGTCATTTAAAGTTCCTGCATTCAGTCCCACTAACTTTAAAAGGCGTTTTTATTGCAACCCACACAAAAGAGAACACGATGCAATCAAGTTTGAAAACAAAAAATTTAACTCAGGAACTTTCCAGCTTGGGTCAGTAATGACAGGTTTAATTCACTAGGTTTAATTCACTTAGCTATGGCCAAAAGTTGTAAGTTGCCCAGAAACATGTGTCTTTTTTATTTTTGTAAATTTTGCCACTATTAGTTTAGTCAGATTACAGCATCACTTGAATTATATTTGATTTTCATAAAGACTTAGAAAAATATTAAAGTACCCAAATTGCCCAGCTTCGTAGGGGGGATTGGAGTGTCATTTAAAGTTCCTGCATTCAGTCCCACTAACTTTAAAAGGCGTTTTTATTGCAACCCACACAAAAGAGAACACGATGCAATCAAGTTTGAAAACAAAAAATTTAACTCAGGAACTTTCCAGCTTGGGTCAGTAGGTTAGGTTAGGTTAGGTTAGGTTTAATTCACTTAGCTATGGCCAAAAGTTGTAAGTTGCCCAGAAACATGTGTCTTTTTTATTTTTGTAAATTTTGCCACTATTAGTTTAGTCAGATTACAGCATCACTTGAATCATATTTGATTTTCATAAAGACTTAGAAAAATATTAAAGTACCCAAATTGCCCAGCTTCGTAGGGGGGATTGGAGTGTCATTTAAAGTTCCTGCATTCAGTCCCACTAACTTTAAAAGGCGTTTTTATTGCAACCCACACAAAAGAGAACACGATGCAATCAAGTTTGAAAACAAAAAATTTAACTCAGGAACTTTCCAGCTTGGGTCAGTAATGACAGGTTTAATTCACTAGGTTTAATTCACTTAGCTATGGCCAAAAGTTGTAAGTTGCCCAGAAACATGTGTCTTTTTTATTTTTGTAAATTTTGCCACTATTAGTTTAGTCAGATTACAGCATCACTTGAATTATATTTGATTTTCATAAAGACTTAGAAAAATATTAAAGTACCCAAATTGCCCAGCTTCGTAGGGGGGATTGGAGTGTCATTTAAAGTTCCTGCATTCAGTCCCACTAACTTTAAAAGGCGTTTTTATTGCAACCCACACAAAAGAGAACACGATGCAATCAAGTTTGAAAACAAAAAATTTAACTCAGGAACTTTCCAGCTTGGGTCAGTAATGACAGGTTTAATTCACTTAGCTATGGCCAAAAGTTGTAAGTTGCCCAGAAACATGTGTCTTTTTTATTTTTGTAAATTTTGCTACTATTAGTTTAGTCAGATTACAGCATCACTTGAATCATATTTGATTTTCATAAAGACTTAGAAAAATATTAAAGTACCCAAATTGCCCAGCTTCGTAGGGGGGATTGGAGTGTCATTTAAAGTTCCTGCATTCAGTCCCACTAACTTTAAAAGGCGTTTTTATTGCAACCCACACAAAAGAGAACACGATGCAATCAAGTTTGAAAACAAAAAATTTAACTCAGGAACTTTCCAGCTTGGGTCAGTAATGACAGGTTTAATTCACTTAGCTATGGCCAAAAGTTGTAAGTTGCCCAGAAACATGTGTCTTTTTTATTTTTGTAAATTTTGCCACTATTAGTTTAGTCAGATTACAGCATCACTTGAATCATATTTGATTTTCATAAAGACTTAGAAAAATATTAAAGTACCCAAATTGCCCAGCTTCGTAGGGGGGATTGGAGTGTCATTTAAAGTTCCTGCATTCAGTCCCACTAACTTTAAAAGGCGTTTTTATTGCAACCCACACAAAAGAAAACACGATGCAATCAAGTTTGAAAACAAAAAATTTAACTCAGGAACTTTCCAGCTTGGGTCAGTAATGACAGGTTTAATTCACTTAGCTATGGCCAAAAGTTGTAAGTTGCCCAGTAACATGTGTCTTTTTTATTTTTGTAAATTTTGCCACTATTAGTTTAGTCAGATTACAGCATCACTTGAATCATATTTGATTTTCATAAAGACTTAGAAAAATATTAAAGTACCCAAATTGCCCAGCTTCGTAGGGGGGATTGGAGTGTCATTTAAAGTTCCTGCATTCAGTCCCACTAACTTTAAAAGGCGTTTTTATTGCAACCCACACAAAAGAGAACACGATGCAATCAAGTTTGAAAACAAAAAATTTAACTCAGGAACTTTCCAGCTTGGGTCAGTAATGACAGGTTTAATTCACTTAGCTATGGCCAAAAGTTGTAAGTTGCCCAGAAACATGTGTCTTTTTTATTTTTGTAAATTTTGCCACTATTAGTTTAGTCAGATTACAGCATCACTTGAATTATATTTGATTTTCATAAAGACTTAGAAAAATATTAAAGTACCCAAATTGCCCAGCTTCGTAGGGGGGATTGGAGTGTCATTTAAAGTTCCTGCATTCAGTCCCACTAACTTTAAAAGGCGTTTTTATTGCAACCCACACAAAAGAGAACACGATGCAATCAAGTTTGAAAACAAAAAATTTAACTCAGGAACTTTCCAGCTTGGGTCAGTAATGACAGGTTTAATTCACTAGGTTTAATTCACTTAGCTATGGCCAAAAGTTGTAAGTTGCCCAGAAACATGTGTCTTTTTTATTTTTGTAAATTTTGCCACTATTAGTTTAGTCAGATTACAGCATCACTTGAATTATATTAGATTTTCATAAAGACTTAGAAAAATATTAAAGTACCCAAATTGCCCAGCTTCGTAGGGGGGATTGGAGTGTCATTTAAAGTTCCTGCATTCAGTCCCACTAACTTTAAAAGGCGTTTTTATTGCAACCCACACAAAAGAGAACACGATGCAATCAAGTTTGAAAACAAAAAATTTAACTCAGGAACTTTCCAGCTTGGGTCAGTAGGTTAGGTTAGGTTAGGTTAGGTTTAATTCACTTAGCTATGGCCAAAAGTTGTAAGTTGCCCAGAAACATGTGTCTTTTTTATTTTTGTAAATTTTGCCACTATTAGTTTAGTCAGATTACAGCATCACTTGAATCATATTTGATTTTTATAAAGACTTAGAAAAATATTAAAGTACCCAAATTGCCCAGCTTCGTAGGGGGGATTGGAGTGTCATTTAAAGTTCCTGCATTCAGTCCCACTAACTTTAAAAGGCGTTTTTATTGCAACCCACACAAAAGAGAACACGATGCAATCAAGTTTGAAAACAAAAAATTTAACTCAGGAACTTTCCAGCTTGGGTCAGTAATGACAGGTTTAATTCACTAGGTTTAATTCACTTAGCTATGGCCAAAAGTTGTAAGTTGCCCAGTAACATGTGTCTTTTTTATTTTTGTAAATTTTGCCACTATTAGTTTAGTCAGATTACAGCATCACTTGAATCATATTTGATTTTCATAAAGACTTAGAAAAATATTAAAGTACCCAAATTGCCCAGCTTCGTAGGGGGGATTGGAGTGTCATTTAAAGTTCCTGCATTCAGTCCCACTAACTTTAAAAGGCGTTTTTATTGCAACCCACACAAAAGAGAACACGATGCAATCAAGTTTGAAAACAAAAAATTTAACTCAGGAACTTTCCAGCTTGGGTCAGTAATGACAGGTTTAATTCACTTAGCTATGGCCAAAAGTTGTAAGTTGCCCAGAAACATGTGTCTTTTTTATTTTTGTAAATTTTGCCACTATTAGTTTAGTCAGATTACAGCATCACTTGAATCATATTTGATTTTCATAAAGACTTAGAAAAATATTAAAGTACCCAAATTGCCCAGCTTCGTAGGGGGGATTGGAGTGTCATTTAAAGTTCCTGCATTCAGTCCCACTAACTTTAAAAGGCGTTTTTATTGCAACCCACACAAAAGAGAACACGATGCAATCAAGTTTGAAAACAAAAAATTTAACTCAGGAACTTTCCAGCTTGGGTCAGTAATGACAGGTTTAATTCACTTAGCTATGGCCAAAAGTTGTAAGTTGCCCAGAAACATGTGTCTTTTTTATTTTTGTAAATTTTGCCACTATTAGTTTAGTCAGATTACAGCATCACTTGAATCATATTTGATTTTCATAAAGACTTAGAAAAATATTAAAGTACCCAAATTGCCCAGCTTCGTAGGGGGGATTGGAGTGTCATTTAAAGTTCCTGCATTCAGTCCCACTAACTTTAAAAGGCGTTTTTATTGCAACCCACACAAAAGAGAACACGATGCAATCAAGTTTGAAAACAAAAAATTTAACTCAGGAACTTTCCAGCTTGGGTCAGTAATGACAGGTTTAATTCACTTAGCTATGGCCAAAAGTTGTAAGTTGCCCAGTAACATGTGTCTTTTTTATTTTTGTAAATTTTGCCACTATTAGTTTAGTCAGATTACAGCATCACTTGAATCATATTTGATTTTCATAAAGACTTAGAAAAATATTAAAGTACCCAAATTGCCCAGCTTCGTAGGGGGGATTGGAGTGTCATTTAAAGTTCCTGCATTCAGTCCCACTAACTTTAAAAGGCGTTTTTATTGCAACCCACACAAAAGAGAACACGATGCAATCAAGTTTGAAAACAAAAAATTTAACTCAGGAACTTTCCAGCTTGGGTCAGTAATGACAGGTTTAATTCACTTAGCTATGGCCAAAAGTTGTAAGTTGCCCAGAAACATGTGTCTTTTTTATTTTTGTAAATTTTGCCACTATTAGTTTAGTCAGATTACAGCATCACTTGAATCATATTTGATTTTCATAAAGACTTAGAAAAATATTAAAGTACCCAAATTGCCCAGCTTCGTAGGGGGGATTGGAGTGTCATTTAAAGTTCCTGCATTCAGTCCCACTAACTTTAAAAGGCGTTTTTATTGCAACCCACACAAAAGAGAACACGATGCAATCAAGTTTGAAAACAAAAAATTTAACTCAGGAACTTTCCAGCTTGGGTCAGTAATGACAGGTTTAATTCACTAGGTTTAATTCACTTAGCTATGGCCAAAAGTTGTAAGTTGCCCAGAAACATGTGTCTTTTTTATTTTTGTAAATTTTGCCACTATTAGTTTAGTCAGATTACAGCATCACTTGAATTATATTTGATTTTCATGAAGACTTAGAAAAATATTAAAGTACCCAAATTGCCCAGCTTCGTAGGGGGGATTGGAGTGTCATTTAAAGTTCCTGCATTCAGTCCCACTAACTTTAAAAGGCGTTTTTATTGCAACCCACACAAAAGAGAACACGATGCAATCAAGTTTGAAAACAAAAAATTTAACTCAGGAACTTTCCAGCTTGGGTCAGTAGGTTAGGTTAGGTTAGGTTAGGTTTAATTCACTTAGCTATGGCCAAAAGTTGTAAGTTGCCCAGAAACATGTGTCTTTTTTATTTTTGTAAATTTTGCCACTATTAGTTTAGTCAGATTACAGCATCACTTGAATCATATTTGATTTTTATAAAGACTTAGAAAAATATTAAAGTACCCAAATTGCCCAGCTTCGTAGGGGGGATTGGAGTGTCATTTAAAGTTCCTGCATTCAGTCCCACTAACTTTAAAAGGCGTTTTTATTGCAACCCACACAAAAGAGAACACGATGCAATCAAGTTTGAAAACAAAAAATTTAACTCAGGAACTTTCCAGCTTGGGTCAGTAATGACAGGTTTAATTCACTAGGTTTAATTCACTTAGCTATGGCCAAAAGTTGTAAGTTGCCCAGAAACATGTCTTTTTTATTTTTGTAAATTTTGCCACTATTAGTTTAGTCAGATTACAGCATCACTTGAATTATATTTGATTTTCATAAAGACTTAGAAAAATATTAAAGTACCCAAATTGCCCAGCTTCGTAGGGGGGATTGGAGTGTCATTTAAAGTTCCTGCATTCAGTCCCACTAACTTTAAAAGGCGTTTTTATTGCAACCCACACAAAAGAGAACACGATGCAATCAAGTTTGAAAACAAAAAATTTAACTCAGGAACTTTCCAGCTTGGGTCAGTAATGACAGGTTTAATTCACTTAGCTATGGCCAAAAGTTGTAAGTTGCCCAGAAACATGTGTCTTTTTTATTTTTGTAAATTTTGCCACTATTAGTTTAGTCAGATTACAGCATCACTTGAATCATATTTGATTTTCATAAAGACTTAGAAAAATATTAAAGTACCCAAATTGCCCAGCTTCGTAGGGGGGATTGGAGTGTCATTTAAAGTTCCTGCATTCAGTCCCACTAACTTTAAAAGGCGTTTTTATTGCAACCCACACAAAAGAGAACACGATGCAATCAAGTTTGAAAACAAAAAATTTAACTCAGGAACTTTCCAGCTTGGGTCAGTAATGACAGGTTTAATTCACTTAGCTATGGCCAAAAGTTGTAAGTTGCCCAGAAACATGTGTCTTTTTTATTTTTGTAAATTTTGCCACTATTAGTTTAGTCAGATTACAGCATCACTTGAATCATATTTGATTTTCATAAAGACTTAGAAAAATATTAAAGTACCCAAATTGCCCAGCTTCGTAGGGGGGATTGGAGTGTCATTTAAAGTTCCTGCATTCAGTCCCACTAACTTTAAAAGGCGTTTTTATTGCAACCCACACAAAAGAGAACACGATGCAATCAAGTTTGAAAACAAAAAATTTAACTCAGGAACTTTCCAGCTTGGGTCAGTAATGACAGGTTTAATTCACTTAGCTATGGCCAAAAGTTGTAAGTTGCCCAGTAACATGTGTCTTTTTTATTTTTGTAAATTTTGCCACTATTAGTTTAGTCAGATTACAGCATCACTTGAATCATATTTGATTTTCATAAAGACTTAGAAAAATATTAAAGTACCCAAATTGCCCAGCTTCGTAGGGGGGATTGGAGTGTCATTTAAAGTTCCTGCATTCAGTCCCACTAACTTTAAAAGGCGTTTTTATTGCAACCCACACAAAAGAGAACACGATGCAATCAAGTTTGAAAACAAAAAATTTAACTCAGGAACTTTCCAGCTTGGGTCAGTAATGACAGGTTTAATTCACTTAGCTATGGCCAAAAGTTGTAAGTTGCCCAGAAACATGTGTCTTTTTTATTTTTGTAAATTTTGCCACTATTAGTTTAGTCAGATTACAGCATCACTTGAATCATATTTGATTTTCATAAAGACTTAGAAAAATATTAAAGTACCCAAATTGCCCAGCTTCGTAGGGGGGATTGGAGTGTCATTTAAAGTTCCTGCATTCAGTCCCACTAACTTTAAAAGGCGTTTTTATTGCAACCCACACAAAAGAGAACACGATGCAATCAAGTTTGAAAACAAAAAATTTAACTCAGGAACTTTTCAGCTTGGGTCAGTAATGACAGGTTTAATTCACTAGGTTTAATTCACTTAGCTATGGCCAAAAGTTGTAAGTTGCCCAGAAACATGTGTCTTTTTTATTTTTGTAAATTTTGCCACTATTAGTTTAGTCAGATTACAGCATCACTTGAATTATATTTGATTTTCATAAAGACTTAGAAAAATATTAAAGTACCCAAATTGCCCAGCTTCGTAGGGGGGATTGGAGTGTCATTTAAAGTTCCTGCATTCAGTCCCACTAACTTTAAAAGGCGTTTTTATTGCAACCCACACAAAAGAGAACACGATGCAATCAAGTTTGAAAACAAAAAATTTAACTCAGGAACTTTCCAGCTTGGGTCAGTAGGTTAGGTTAGGTTAGGTTAGGTTTAATTCACTTAGCTATGGCCAAAAGTTGTAAGTTGCCCAGAAACATGTGTCTTTTTTATTTTTGTAAATTTTGCCACTATTAGTTTAGTCAGATTACAGCATCACTTGAATCATATTTGATTTTTATAAAGACTTAGAAAAATATTAAAGTACCCAAATTGCCCAGCTTCGTAGGGGGGATTGGAGTGTCATTTAAAGTTCCTGCATTCAGTCCCACTAACTTTAAAAGGCGTTTTTATTGCAACCCACACAAAAGAGAACACGATGCAATCAAGTTTGAAAACAAAAAATTTAACTCAGGAACTTTCCAGCTTGGGTCAGTAATGACAGGTTTAATTCACTTAGCTATGGCCAAAAGTTGTAAGTTGCCCAGAAACATGTGTCTTTTTTATTTTTGTAAATTTTGCCACTATTAGTTTAGTCAGATTACAGCATCACTTGAATCATATTTGATTTTCATAAAGACTTAGAAAAATATTAAAGTACCCAAATTGCCCAGCTTCGTAGGGGGGATTGGAGTGTCATTTAAAGTTCCTGCATTCAGTCCCACTAACTTTAAAAGGCGTTTTTATTGCAACCCACACAAAAGAGAACACGATGCAATCAAGTTTGAAAACAAAAAATTTAACTCAGGAACTTTCCAGCTTGGGTCAGTAATGACAGGTTTAATTCACTTAGCTATGGCCAAAAGTTGTAAGTTGCCCAGAAACATGTGTCTTTTTTATTTTTGTAAATTTTGCCACTATTAGTTTAGTCAGATTACAGCATCACTTGAATCATATTTGATTTTCATAAAGACTTAGAAAAATATTAAAGTACCCAAATTGCCCAGCTTCGTAGGGGGGATTGGAGTGTCATTTAAAGTTCCTGCATTCAGTCCCACTAACTTTAAAAGGCGTTTTTATTGCAACCCACACAAAAGAGAACACGATGCAATCAAGTTTGAAAACAAAAAATTTAACTCAGGAACTTTCCAGCTTGGGTCAGTAATGACAGGTTTAATTCACTTAGCTATGGCCAAAAGTTGTAAGTTGCCCAGTAACATGTGTCTTTTTTATTTTTGTAAATTTTGCCACTATTAGTTTAGTCAGATTACAGCATCACTTGAATCATATTTGATTTTCATAAAGACTTAGAAAAATATTAAAGTACCCAAATTGCCCAGCTTCGTAGGGGGGATTGGAGTGTCATTTAAAGTTCCTGCATTCAGTCCCACTAACTTTAAAAGGCGTTTTTATTGCAACCCACACAAAAGAGAACACGATGCAATCAAGTTTGAAAACAAAAAATTTAACTCAGGAACTTTCCAGCTTGGGTCAGTAATGACAGGTTTAATTCACTTAGCTATGGCCAAAAGTTGTAAGTTGCCCAGAAACATGTGTCTTTTTTATTTTTGTAAATTTTGCCACTATTAGTTTAGTCAGATTACAGCATCACTTGAATCATATTTGATTTTCATAAAGACTTAGAAAAATATTAAAGTACCCAAATTGCCCAGCTTCGTAGGGGGGATTGGAGTGTCATTTAAAGTTCCTGCATTCAGTCCCACTAACTTTAAAAGGCGTTTTTATTGCAACCCACACAAAAGAGAACACGATGCAATCAAGTTTGAAAACAAAAAATTTAACTCAGGAACTTTCCAGCTTGGGTCAGTAATGACAGGTTTAATTCACTAGGTTTAATTCACTTAGCTATGGCCAAAAGTTGTAAGTTGCCCAGAAACATGTGTCTTTTTTATTTTTGTAAATTTTGCCACTATTAGTTTAGTCAGATTACAGCATCACTTGAATTATATTTGATTTTCATAAAGACTTAGAAAAATATTAAAGTACCCAAATTGCCCAGCTTCGTAGGGGGGATTGGAGTGTCATTTAAAGTTCCTGCATTCAGTCCCACTAACTTTAAAAGGCGTTTTTATTGCAACCCACACAAAAGAGAACACGATGCAATCAAGTTTGAAAACAAAAAATTTAACTCAGGAACTTTCCAGCTTGGGTCAGTAGGTTAGGTTAGGTTAGGTTAGGTTTAATTCACTTAGCTATGGCCAAAAGTTGTAAGTTGCCCAGAAACATGTGTCTTTTTTATTTTTGTAAATTTTGCCACTATTAGTTTAGTCAGATTACAGCATCACTTGAATCATATTTGATTTTTATAAAGACTTAGAAAAATATTAAAGTACCCAAATTGCCCAGCTTCGTAGGGGGGATTGGAGTGTCATTTAAAGTTCCTGCATTCAGTCCCACTAACTTTAAAAGGCGTTTTTATTGCAACCCACACAAAAGAGAACACGATGCAATCAAGTTTGAAAACAAAAAATTTAACTCAGGAACTTTCCAGCTTGGGTCAGTAATGACAGGTTTAATTCACTAGGTTTAATTCACTTAGCTATGGCCAAAAGTTGTAAGTTGCCCAGAAACATGTGTCTTTTTTATTTTTGTAAATTTTGCCACTATTAGTTTAGTCAGATTACAGCATCACTTGAATTATATTTGATTTTCATAAAGACTTAGAAAAATATTAAAGTACCCAAATTGCCCAGCTTCGTAGGGGGGATTGGAGTGTCATTTAAAGTTCCTGCATTCAGTCCCACTAACTTTAAAAGGCGTTTTTATTGCAACCCACACAAAAGAGAACACGATGCAATCAAGTTTGAAAACAAAAAATTTAACTCAGGAACTTTCCAGCTTGGGTCAGTAATGACAGGTTTAATTCACTTAGCTATGGCCAAAAGTTGTAAGTTGCCCAGAAACATGTGTCTTTTTTATTTTTGTAAATTTTGCCACTATTAGTTTAGTCAGATTACAGCATCACTTGAATCATATTTGATTTTCATAAAGACTTAGAAAAATATTAAAGTACCCAAATTGCCCAGCTTCGTAGGGGGGATTGGAGTGTCATTTAAAGTTCCTGCATTCAGTCCCACTAACTTTAAAAGGCGTTTTTATTGCAACCCACACAAAAGAGAACACGATGCAATCAAGTTTGAAAACAAAAAATTTAACTCAGGAACTTTCCAGCTTGGGTCAGTAATGACAGGTTTAATTCACTTAGCTATGGCCAAAAGTTGTAAGTTGCCCAGTAACATGTGTCTTTTTTATTTTTGTAAATTTTGCCACTATTAGTTTAGTCAGATTACAGCATCACTTGAATCATATTTGATTTTCATAAAGACTTAGAAAAATATTAAAGTACCCAAATTGCCCAGCTTCGTAGGGGGGATTGGAGTGTCATTTAAAGTTCCTGCATTCAGTCCCACTAACTTTAAAAGGCGTTTTTATTGCAACCCACACAAAAGAGAACACGATGCAATCAAGTTTGAAAACAAAAAATTTAACTCAGGAACTTTCCAGCTTGGGTCAGTAATGACAGGTTTAATTCACTTAGCTATGGCCAAAAGTTGTAAGTTGCCCAGAAACATGTGTCTTTTTTATTTTTGTAAATTTTGCCACTATTAGTTTAGTCAGATTACAGCATCACTTGAATCATATTTGATTTTCATAAAGACTTAGAAAAATATTAAAGTACCCAAATTGCCCAGCTTCGTAGGGGGGATTGGAGTGTCATTTAAAGTTCCTGCATTCAGTCCCACTAACTTTAAAAGGCGTTTTTATTGCAACCCACACAAAAGAGAACACGATGCAATCAAGTTTGAAAACAAAAAATTTAACTCAGGAACTTTCCAGCTTGGGTCAGTAATGACAGGTTTAATTCACTTAGCTATGGCCAAAAGTTGTAAGTTGCCCAGTAACATGTGTCTTTTTTATTTTTGTAAATTTTGCCACTATTAGTTTAGTCAGATTACAGCATCACTTGAATCATATTTGATTTTCATAAAGACTTAGAAAAATATTAAAGTACCCAAATTGCCCAGCTTCGTAGGGGGGATTGGAGTGTCATTTAAAGTTCCTGCATTCAGTCCCACTAACTTTAAAAGGCGTTTTTATTGCAACCCACACAAAAGAGAACACGATGCAATCAAGTTTGAAAACAAAAAATTTAACTCAGGAACTTTCCAGCTTGGGTCAGTAATGACAGGTTTAATTCACTTAGCTATGGCCAAAAGTTGTAAGTTGCCCAGTAACATGTGTCTTTTTTATTTTTGTAAATTTTGCCACTATTAGTTTAGTCAGATTACAGCATCACTTGAATTATATTTGATTTTCATGAAGACTTAGAAAAATATTAAAGTACCCAAATTGCCCAGCTTCGTAGGGGGGATTGGAGTGTCATTTAAAGTTCCTGCATTCAGTCCCACTAACTTTAAAAGGCGTTTTTATTGCAACCCACACAAAAGAGAACACGATGCAATCAAGTTTGAAAACAAAAAATTTAACTCAGGAACTTTCCAGCTTGGGTCAGTAATGACAGGTTTAATTCACTTAGCTATGGCCAAAAGTTGTAAGTTGCCCAGAAACATGTGTCTTTTTTATTTTTGTAAATTTTGCCACTATTAGTTTAGTCAGATTACAGCATCACTTGAATCATATTTGATTTTCATAAAGACTTAGAAAAATATTAAAGTACCCAAATTGCCCAGCTTCGTAGGGGGGATTGGAGTGTCATTTAAAGTTCCTGCATTCAGTCCCACTAACTTTAAAAGGCGTTTTTATTGCAACCCACACAAAAGAGAACACGATGCAATCAAGTTTGAAAACAAAAAATTTAACTCAGGAACTTTCCAGCTTGGGTCAGTAATGACAGGTTTAATTCACTAGGTTTAATTCACTTAGCTATGGCCAAAAGTTGTAAGTTGCCCAGAAACATGTGTCTTTTTTATTTTTGTAAATTTTGCCACTATTAGTTTAGTCAGATTACAGCATCACTTGAATTATATTTGATTTTCATAAAGACTTAGAAAAATATTTAGGTTAGGTTAGGTTAGGTTAGGTTAGGTTTAATTCACTTAGCTATGGCCAAAAGTTGTAAGTTGCCCAGTAACATGTGTCTTTTTTATTTTTGTAAATTTTGCCACTATTAGTTTAGTCAGATTACAGCATCACTTGAATCATATTTGATTTTCATAAAGACTTAGAAAAATATTAAAGTACCCAAATTGCCCAGCTTCGTAGGGGGGATTGGAGTGTCATTTAAAGTTCCTGCATTCAGTCCCACTAACTTTAAAAGGCGTTTTTATTGCAACCCACACAAAAGAGAACACGATGCAATCAAGTTTGAAAACAAAAAATTTAACTCAGGAACTTTCCAGCTTGGGTCAGTAATGACAGGTTTAATTCACTTAGCTATGGCCAAAAGTTGTAAGTTGCCCAGAAACATGTGTCTTTTTTATTTTTGTAAATTTTGCCACTATTAGTTTAGTCAGATTACAGCATCACTTGAATCATATTTGATTTTCATAAAGACTTAGAAAAATATTAAAGTACCCAAATTGCCCAGCTTCGTAGGGGGGATTGGAGTGTCATTTAAAGTTCCTGCATTCAGTCCCACTAATTATAAAAGGCGTTTTTATTGCAACCCACACAAAAGAGAACACGATGCAATCAAGTTTGGAAACAAAAAATTTAACTCAGGAACTTTCCAGCTTGGGTCAGTAATGACAGGTTTAATTCACTTAGCTATGGCCAAAAGTTGTAAGTTGCCCAGTAACATGTGTCTTTTTTATTTTTGTAAATTTTGCCACTATTAGTTTAGTCAGATTACAGCATCACTTGAATCATATTTGATTTTCATAAAGACTTAGAAAAATATTAAAGTACCCAAATTGCCCAGCTTCGTAGGGGGGATTGGAGTGTCATTTAAAGTTCCTGCATTCAGTCCCACTAATTATAAAAGGCGTTTTTATTGCAACCCACACAAAAGAGAACACGATGCAATCAAGTTTGGAAACAAAAAATTTAACTCAGGAACTTTCCAGCTTGGGTCAGTAATGACAGGTTTAATTCACTTAGCTATGGCCAAAAGTTGTAAGTTGCCCAGAAACATGTGTCTTTTTTATTTTTGTAAATTTTGCCACTATTAGTTTAGTCAGATTACAGCATCACTTGAATCATATTTGATTTTCATAAAGACTTAGAAAAATATTAAAGTACCCAAATTGCCCAGCTTCGTAGGGGGGATTGGAGTGTCATTTAAAGTTCCTGCATTCAGTCCCACTAACTTTAAAAGGCGTTTTTATTGCAACCCACACAAAAGAGAACACGATGCAATCAAGTTTGAAAACAAAAAATTTAACTCAGGAACTTTCCAGCTTGGGTCAGTAATGACAGGTTTAATTCACTTAGCTATGGCCAAAAGTTGTAAGTTGCCCAGTAACATGTGTCTTTTTTATTTTTGTAAATTTTGCCACTATTAGTTTAGTCAGATTACAGCATCACTTGAATCATATTTGATTTTCATAAAGACTTAGAAAAATATTAAAGTACCCAAATTGCCCAGCTTCGTAGGGGGGATTGGAGTGTCATTTAAAGTTCCTGCATTCAGTCCCACTAACTTTAAAAGGCGTTTTTATTGCAACCCACACAAAAGAGAACACGATGCAATCAAGTTTGAAAACAAAAAATTTAACTCAGGAACTTTCCAGCTTGGGTCAGTAATGACAGGTTTAATTCACTTAGCTATGGCCAAAAGTTGTAAGTTGCCCAGAAACATGTGTCTTTTTTATTTTTGTAAATTTTGCCACTATTAGTTTAGTCAGATTACAGCATCACTTGAATCATATTTGATTTTCATAAAGACTTAGAAAAATATTAAAGTACCCAAATTGCCCAGCTTCGTAGGGGGGATTGGAGTGTCATTTAAAGTTCCTGCATTCAGTCCCACTAACTTTAAAAGGCGTTTTTATTGCAACCCACACAAAAGAGAACACGATGCAATCAAGTTTGAAAACAAAAAATTTAACTCAGGAACTTTCCAGCTTGGGTCAGTAATGACAGGTTTAATTCACTAGGTTTAATTCACTTAGCTATGGCCAAAAGTTGTAAGTTGCCCAGAAACATGTGTCTTTTTTATTTTTGTAAATTTTGCCACTATTAGTTTAGTCAGATTACAGCATCACTTGAATTATATTTGATTTTCATAAAGACTTAGAAAAATATTAAAGTACCCAAATTGCCCAGCTTCGTAGGGGGGATTGGAGTGTCATTTAAAGTTCCTGCATTCAGTCCCACTAACTTTAAAAGGCGTTTTTATTGCAACCCACACAAAAGAGAACACGATGCAATCAAGTTTGAAAACAAAAAATTTAACTCAGGAACTTTCCAGCTTGGGTCAGTAGGTTAGGTTAGGTTAGGTTAGGTTTAATTCACTTAGCTATGGCCAAAAGTTGTAAGTTGCCCAGAAACATGTGTCTTTTTTATTTTTGTAAATTTTGCCACTATTAGTTTAGTCAGATTACAGCATCACTTGAATCATATTTGATTTTTATAAAGACTTAGAAAAATATTAAAGTACCCAAATTGCCCAGCTTCGTAGGGGGGATTGGAGTGTCATTTAAAGTTCCTGCATTCAGTCCCACTAACTTTAAAAGGCGTTTTTATTGCAACCCACACAAAAGAGAACACGATGCAATCAAGTTTGAAAACAAAAAATTTAACTCAGGAACTTTCCAGCTTGGGTCAGTAATGACAGGTTTAATTCACTAGGTTTAATTCACTTAGCTATGGCCAAAAGTTGTAAGTTGCCCAGAAACATGTGTCTTTTTTATTTTTGTAAATTTTGCCACTATTAGTTTAGTCAGATTACAGCATCACTTGAATTATATTTGATTTTCATAAAGACTTAGAAAAATATTAAAGTACCCAAATTGCCCAGCTTCGTAGGGGGGATTGGAGTGTCATTTAAAGTTCCTGCATTCAGTCCCACTAACTTTAAAAGGCGTTTTTATTGCAACCCACACAAAAGAGAACACGATGCAATCAAGTTTGAAAACAAAAAATTTAACTCAGGAACTTTCCAGCTTGGGTCAGTAATGACAGGTTTAATTCACTTAGCTATGGCCAAAAGTTGTAAGTTGCCCAGAAACATGTGTCTTTTTTATTTTTGTAAATTTTGCCACTATTAGTTTAGTCAGATTACAGCATCACTTGAATCATATTTGATTTTCATAAAGACTTAGAAAAATATTAAAGTACCCAAATTGCCCAGCTTCGTAGGGGGGATTGGAGTGTCATTTAAAGTTCCTGCATTCAGTCCCACTAACTTTAAAAGGCGTTTTTATTGCAACCCACACAAAAGAGAACACGATGCAATCAAGTTTGAAAACAAAAAATTTAACTCAGGAACTTTCCAGCTTGGGTCAGTAATGACAGGTTTAATTCACTTAGCTATGGCCAAAAGTTGTAAGTTGCCCAGTAACATGTGTCTTTTTTATTTTTGTAAATTTTGCCACTATTAGTTTAGTCAGATTACAGCATCACTTGAATCATATTTGATTTTCATAAAGACTTAGAAAAATATTAAAGTACCCAAATTGCCCAGCTTCGTAGGGGGGATTGGAGTGTCATTTAAAGTTCCTGCATTCAGTCCCACTAACTTTAAAAGGCGTTTTTATTGCAACCCACACAAAAGAGAACACGATGCAATCAAGTTTGAAAACAAAAAATTTAACTCAGGAACTTTCCAGCTTGGGTCAGTAATGACAGGTTTAATTCACTTAGCTATGGCCAAAAGTTGTAAGTTGCCCAGAAACATGTGTCTTTTTTATTTTTGTAAATTTTGCCACTATTAGTTTAGTCAGATTACAGCATCACTTGAATCATATTTGATTTTCATAAAGACTTAGAAAAATATTAAAGTACCCAAATTGCCCAGCTTCGTAGGGGGGATTGGAGTGTCATTTAAAGTTCCTGCATTCAGTCCCACTAACTTTAAAAGGCGTTTTTATTGCAACCCACACAAAAGAGAACACGATGCAATCAAGTTTGAAAACAAAAAATTTAACTCAGGAACTTTCCAGCTTGGGTCAGTAATGACAGGTTTAATTCACTTAGCTATGGCCAAAAGTTGTAAGTTGCCCAGTAACATGTGTCTTTTTTATTTTTGTAAATTTTGCCACTATTAGTTTAGTCAGATTACAGCATCACTTGAATCATATTTGATTTTCATAAAGACTTAGAAAAATATTAAAGTACCCAAATTGCCCAGCTTCGTAGGGGGGATTGGAGTGTCATTTAAAGTTCCTGCATTCAGTCCCACTAACTTTAAAAGGCGTTTTTATTGCAACCCACACAAAAGAGAACACGATGCAATCAAGTTTGAAAACAAAAAATTTAACTCAGGAACTTTCCAGCTTGGGTCAGTAATGACAGGTTTAATTCACTTAGCTATGGCCAAAAGTTGTAAGTTGCCCAGTAACATGTGTCTTTTTTATTTTTGTAAATTTTGCCACTATTAGTTTAGTCAGATTACAGCATCACTTGAATTATATTTGATTTTCATGAAGACTTAGAAAAATATTAAAGTACCCAAATTGCCCAGCTTCGTAGGGGGGATTGGAGTGTCATTTAAAGTTCCTGCATTCAGTCCCACTAACTTTAAAAGGCGTTTTTATTGCAACCCACACAAAAGAGAACACGATGCAATCAAGTTTGAAAACAAAAAATTTAACTCAGGAACTTTCCAGCTTGGGTCAGTAATGACAGGTTTAATTCACTTAGCTATGGCCAAAAGTTGTAAGTTGCCCAGAAACATGTGTCTTTTTTATTTTTGTAAATTTTGCCACTATTAGTTTAGTCAGATTACAGCATCACTTGAATCATATTTGATTTTCATAAAGACTTAGAAAAATATTAAAGTACCCAAATTGCCCAGCTTC